>JAOTQJ010000007.1:1214462-1229225 GCA_025642045.1 Solanum sejunctum
CAATTATTTAATTTTCTTCGAATTGCTATTTGGTTTTTTTAAATCCGCAACCCATCCCGCCCCACATTAGTTTTAAAAAATAGCTATTTCACTCCCCCCCAACATAACTTTAAACTTGCCCTGTCCGGCATAACTCTAAACTCGCCTCGTCCCATTGCCATCCCTACGGCTAGGCTAGCTCATATTGACGGCTCTATCATAAATAAATATAACTTATTTAGCTAAATCAGAAGTTTTGAGGGAAAATATGTAATTATCTCAAACTTCCAGGACAAAATTAATAATTTCGCATTGTTTTTTTAAACGACTCCGTCAAAAGAGACGGTTACTTCTAGCAATCAAAATCAGATGGCTGTCGTACAATAACACAAAATAAACCTCACCACAGAGGATTATTCCTCCAGAATGAATCGTGTTTCGCAATTTTCCCACCCATTTAGATTTGTTGAATTGAATAATTTCCCTCTCAAATCTCCATCTTCCTTCAACCTCGAGGGAAAAAAATGCCGATTGAGATGCTGAAAGGGCTGCCATTTTCAGTAGATACATGGAGTTCGAAGTCGAGCACAAAGAGACACCATTTCTTAACACATGCTCACAAAGATCACACTCAAGGGATTTGTATTTATGGTTCATATCCGATTTATTGTTCCAATCTCACTAAAATTCTTGTTTTGCAGCATTTTCCTCAGGTAACCTCTTTTTTTTCTGCAATCAATCCCTTAAGAGTAATATTATGCCATTTGTTACTCTTTCTATTTCAATTTACTTGACATTTAAGCTTTTTGAGATTTGAAATTTGTAAATTTTGATCAATTTTTTATGTGAATTTTCATCGTATTTGATGAGAAGGGATAATCCGTGGACTCGCTTGGGCAAATATTTGTTGGGCACAATTGCTTGATCACAATTTGAATTTTATTATTGCAAAGTGTTGTGGAAATATTGTGTATTAACTAGCACACAATTATAAATAACAAAAATAGATAAGAAAATAACATAAGAATTTAACGACTTTCGGTTAGTCTTAATCTTCTGAGTACAAGTAGAAGAAAAGGACTATACTTTTAAGCCTTCAGGACTAATTGCGATCCTATACCTCCTTTAAAATCCCCAACAATATCCTCTATATATAGATTCCAAGTAGTTCCAAACCTATAAGGAAAAGGTTTTTCCAATCCTAGAAGGATAATATAAGGGTCTCCTAGACCAATAGAAATTATGAGTTTCCTAAAATATACGGGCAAAAACTTCAAATCCAAGAACAAACCTTTCCCTTGGCTTGAATTCCTTTCATCAATAGGAATAATGTCTCTGTGTCCTGTCCTCAGCCCTCCAAAGGGCTTATTGAGTACAACTCGCACCGATCAAGTTTAGGAAATTCTAAACTTATTGATCAGAATTGCTTTGGTCATCATATCTCCTGGATTATCGTGTGTAGATACTTCTTTCATATCAGGAATCCTTTTAGGTATAATATGTCGTATAAATAATGTCTAACTACCATATGTTTCTTCTGCTTCAAGCCTTGTTTCCATATAACCTCTTTCACTGCCTCCATAATTGCTATATACTCAACTTCTATGGTGGAAAAACAGCACTAGATTGCAAAGTTGCCTTCTAACAGATGGCACTATCAAAGAGTAAAACATAACCTGTAAAAGATCTTCTCTTATCCAAGTCCTTGTATAGTCCGAATCCACATAACCTATTGCTGATTCGCTTAGCTCGTCTTTATAAAAGATCAAACCCACATCTATAGTACCTTTCAAGTATCCTTAGATCTACTTTACTGCCTGCAAATGTTCTTTATCAAGGCATGCCATGTATCTACTCACAACACTAACAATATGTGAAATATCAGGACAAGTACAAATCATGTTATACATAATGCTACCAACTACACTTGAATATGAGACACTAGACACTCAAAGATTGTGCAAACTCTTTTTCAAGTCTAACTTTTCTAATTCTTTCAACTCTTCTAGAAAAGCCGCCTCAATTGCCTTTCATAGCCCTTGTAACACCAAGAACTATCTCATTCTAATCTTCCACATGCTGATACTAGACTGCTCATCGAATTTCTCCATTTCATTCTTTGTTGAAGATAACAAATACATCTTAACCCTTGATTATGTGTAGAAGCTCCAACCAAGCTCTAATGTCAATTTTTGCAGAATACTGTGTATTAACTAGCACACAATCACAAATAAAGAAAATTAAAAAAAATAACACAAAGATTTACGAGGTTCGACTAGGCCTAATTCTCCAAGCAAAAGTGGAGAGAGCTTTCCGTTATAAAAGAAAAGAAGAAGTGTACAATGCTTTCAAGCCCTTAGGACTATACTGTGGATCCTCTACTTCCTTTAGAATCCCCAACAATATCCCATATATATAGTTCCCAAGTAGTTCCAAACCTATAAGGTAAAGATTTTCCCAATCCTAGAAGGACAATGTATTCTTTTTCCAAATCTATTAGGACAAGAGGCCTCCTAAACCAATAGACATTATGAGTTTCCTAGAATATAAAGGAAAAAATTCAAGACATATATAATTAAAACTCTAAGTAAAACCTACTTCGGTCGTGCAATTCTTACACATAATTTTTCTTGTACTCACACTCTAACAATGATCTATGTTGCTATCTCTTAGTTCTCATTTGATTGGCCACTTCTTGTTTTTATACATGCTTGCTTATAACTCAAATGACTATCTCTATTTATATGTGGTGATGGAAGAATATGGCTAAGATATTTATTACTCTATTCTAGAATGTTCCTCCAACTAATTGTTTTCTAAGTTGCGTGGACTCTTCACTTTCGATGCCGCATCCGTGTCGGATTCTCCAAAAATACACTAGTTTTGGAGAATCCAACATGCACCCACTAACATTTTTGAAGAGTTCGAGCAACATAGATTATTTTCAGAACTAGTCTTTCTGGACTTTTGTCTCTAGAACACTCGTTCTAGAGATATTCCTTTTATTCTCTACAACTCTTGAATATTGTGAGTTCTTCTTAGAAATATCTTAAATAGTAATTAAATTGGTGATGAATTGTTAACATTCTCCTCCTTGAACTAGCTTTTGGAGTTGAGTTATGTTTATTAGAAGTGATAATCCTTGGACTCCTTATATGACTTGAACAATCTTTTGGCTTGAGCTATGCATAAAGTCCATTTAATATGGTATTAGAGTTAGAACTCCAATGTGGCCTCCAAATAGGTTGCCCACGCCTTGCATAGATTGAACAGTGTCCTCGCCTGCACACCCTATTACCAGACCATGTTTGGTCATGAGGGTCCGATGAGAAGGGATAAAATACCTGGACTCCTTATATGGTTTGGACAATACTACCCCTTTGAGCTAGTTTTTAGGTTTGAGTTAGGTTCAAGGTTTATTTGATAATATTGAGAATACTTGCAACTTACTTTAACTTTCATATAGTGTTTAAATATCTAAATTATAATATTAAGATATTAAGTTTATCGAATCCAATTTAGTTTTAAAGATTAATCAACTTGACTCTCGAAAAGCTCTATGTGACTGAGGGAGTAGTAATAATTGTACGACTTAGAGCCCGTTTGGATTGGCTTTTGGCTTGTGACTTATAAGCCAAAAGCCAAAAGTTAGGATGTCTAACTTTGGCTTTTGGCTTATTTCTGTTATTTCGACCTAAAATCAGTGCTTATAAGCACTTTTTAACTTTACCCCACACTTCAAAACTACTTAAAAGTTATTTTGGTTTAAAAACACCCAAAATAAGACAATCCAAATGGGCACTTAGTGGTGAGACTTGAATCAAGCCAAGATGGAGGAATAATACGGAAGCCCTTACGAGCCACATACGTTTTTCTATAAGATGTGCAACGTATAAAGCTAGTAGTTTAAAAAATAAATTTAGATGATTTTATAAATTCAAATGTTCCTTATCATTTACATACTTCTTGTGATGATCAAGTAGCTTGTAATCTTGTATTAGAGGGAGTATTTGAGATAACCTATATGTTATTGCTGGAATTTGAGTTTGGTTCTTTTGTATGTTACCCGTATAACAGATTCTCTTCAAGTTGTTATTTTTTATTTTCTCAATGTGCTTTGGCAATGTTGAAATGCTGCGTGTTTTGGACAGCTTGATGGATCATTTTTTGTTGGTATTGAGGTTGCGCAATGTATAGTGATGAAGGACCCTGATGGTGATTTCACAGTTACTGCACTTGATGCCAATCATTGCCCAGGTGTGCATAAATTTGCAGTGAGACTTTTTCTTTCTTTTTCCCCCTTTTCCATTTTTCTTATTTCTGTTTCCCCATAGCTTTTTGTGCTCAGACAGTTCTTGCTGGTTATATTTTTTTCCTCGGAACTTTTGTTCTATTCATGTTTTGTACATTACAATAAATTGTTCTTGTTATTCATTTCTAGGAGTTTCTTATTAGGTGTAATGTACACTCCGGCTTACATTAAATTCAGGCACATCGGTTGGTGTAGTTAGCAGATTCCACCAATGCTAATCCCCTAGCTTTTCTGAATGGATGTGCTATTGCATGAAGTGTTTTTGAAATGTCATTACTCTTCATGCATGGATACACTATTGGAAGGGAACCTTTTGCAATGATAAGACCAGTCATGAAACGGTGCCTTTGTTAGGCTACAAATTGAAGGACTAACCGATTTTTGAATGAGATAATTGAGAAAGAGTTTGCAGTAACTATTCAGATCGATAAAGTAAATTTTCCAAGCTTACAGAGTGAGAGTGCCGTAATTTTGCTGCATCTTGGGGGCATATTTGCCATTAACTTGGGGCAAACCATGAGTGGGACAACTAGTTCTCTAAAAAAAGTGTTCTACTCACCTCAAAGCCTTACCAATTTTCTTTCTTTATTGATTTATTTTCTTTTCCTCTATTAACCATCTTCTCAAACAATCAAAAAATATTTTAAACGATAAAGAAAATGTGTCCATTGTCCACCAACATATTTACTATGACCCACCATTAAAATTGTTGGTGAATGCACCAGCAGTTTTTAAGCTTCTCGCATGCCAGTAGGCAGTTCATAGGTTAGTAGCTGATGAGAAGAGAAGGATTTATGCTTCAAGGTGCTTTCTTTCGCTTTCAAAAGTGAAATGGGACTAGTCAAAATGAAACTTCTTGTAGAGGGTTATATGCTGATGCCTAAGTGAACTTTGAAATAACAGGAGCAACTTTTTTTTCGTAGATATTTGTGGTGTTTGGGCTAGCTTGTGTTCACCTTGACTAATTCCACGAGGTAGTTACTACGTCCCGCCAGCATAAGTACCGGTAACTCATGCTTGGATAGATGGAAAGAAATACCTTATTTAACATGCTTTGTATACCACAAAATTGTAATGGTGGCAGTGGCACCCACCATTGTGCGTCTACTTGTTTGTACATGTGTTTTTTCTTGCTCACTTGTATGACATTTCTCAGATTTGGTGTACTGAAATAATTACCAAGTTGTGTCACAGTGTCGACCACCTCATTTTGTTTTTGATAGGAGGATATGTGTCAATTGTAGCAGACCAAAAAGGAAACTGTTCTAGCCTTGCTGATGTCAACCCATATGTTCTAGACTTGGTGGACAGAGTTACCTGGTATTTGTTGTTGGTGGGAGGTGCCAGATATCCTGTGGAATTAGTTGAGGTGCAGGAAAGCTGGCCCAAACATTACAGTTATCAAAAATAAAAATAAAAATGTGCCAATTTTACAAGAGCTAAACTTTTTTTCTGTACCTTGAATGCAAGTTCAATGAGATCCACTTTGCCTTATCAAAAAGGTGACCACCTCATTTCACTTTTACGAGGTGGGCAAAACTTGGTGCACCTCCTTTCTTCGCCCTGGACGGATGCTTTTTACTTTAGTTAGGTCTGTATTTGGCAGTTCACCGCTCTCATGCAACAGTCTTATCTTGCATATTATTGTGTGGGATTTTATTTTTTTCTCTAATCCGTCCTATTGGGATCTTTTGTTGTTGTTTTTATCTGTTTGGCTCTTGTTGGCACCTTTTGTGATGCTGTCTACCATCCAAAAATCTCATATATTTTTGGATGTGCATTAAATTGATGTATGCATTTTCTAAGAAAGAGAATCAATACTTAAAGTTTGTGAGTTTTTCTTGGAAATTTTCAACCTTTTGCTACTCTTTGGCAATACCAAGACAAAAGACTGATATATCACTCCAGGCTTATTAGAGTCTCTACCTAATTAAGTGCAATCTGCTGTTTTATTTACTTTTTCTTAAGAGGTTGTGTTTTATACCTAGGCTTTGTTTTATAGTCAACACTCAAACTCTGGATGCCTAGGGGAAAATAATGCCTTAAAGATTGTTTCTTGGGGACACCTCAAATCCTTAATTTGCTAGTTTAGTTTCTCTGTTTGCATTTTGTTCTTCTACAGTACCTTTGTTGTTACAGTTTTAAGGTGATAACCGTTTGGCATGATGTTAACAACTTGCAGGAGCTCTAATGTTCTTGTATGAAGGCAAATTTGGAAATCTCCTGCATACAGGAGATTGCAGACTCACGATTGAGTGTTTGCAACAATTACCCCTAAAATATCTGGGAACCCCCGGAAAAGAACCAAAGTGTCGGATCGATTGCATTTTCCTTGATTGCACATTTGGTCAGTCTCCATTGAAGATGCCCAGCAGGCAGGCAGCAATCCAACAGGTTCTAACACTCATTCTTGTAAAATCAAAAGTCATATTTTTATCCTTTAGAAGAACACTCATTTTTGTTAAATCAAGAGCCATATTTTTATCCTTTAGAAGAACACTCATTTTTGTTAAATCAAGAGCCATAAGCATGGCAGGAATTTTTCTTCAACTGTTAATTTTTGGAAAACTATTGAGGAAATAAGAGATGAAGCCAACTGTTCCTATTGCAATCTTTGTTTGGGAAAACCTCTTTAGAATTTGGTTTCACTGATAGTAGAGAAACTTGTTTTACTGGTGGAAATCAGTTGTCAGACGCTTCTTGTTTTGAGTTGTGTCATATGATTTGATTCGATTCACCCTATAGAATATAAATCAAGTCCTGTCTCTGGATCTAGATAGTGCATACCTTACAATTCAGAATCCACCTTCATGAAGCTCATAGGGCAGATAAGTGGTGACCCCTGAGTTTACCCCCATGAAGCAGATCAAAAGCAGCTAGATACTTGAAAATGACAGGAGGATGTTCAGGATTTTTATATACAGTACTCTTTTGTTGGTATTGAAGATATGTATACTGTGCCATATTGTGTCCTTCGAAAGGCCAATGTATTTGAAATGTTACCTGCACAAGTTATGATGGCTTCTGCCTTCTTGGTGAATCACGATTCACGGGTGAGTACGTGAAAACGTCAGAAGTTGTGAGCTTATGGTTCTCAATCATCAACAAAGAATAGGTTACAATCTCCTTTGTCAATAAAGTTGGTTCACACTCTCATTTTATCTCATTTTACGTATGACTTACAATTGGTGAAGAAACTTAGTATGCTGTTGTAAGCCTTCTTGATGATTCTTTTTCTTTTCAAATTAGAAGTTTGTGAAATCCCTGAACCCACAACTTGGAATGCCTTCAATGGTGATTTTTCCTTTGAGACATCAAGCACCGTTCTTGATCAGGGTGTTTAGAGATTTTGCTTGGCGGAAATATAGCTTGGTCCACTGTCTATTTTGCTTACGGTTTATACAAATAATTGGTACTCTTGCCATCCCAATGTTGAAGATCCATGCTTAACTGGAAAGAGTAGCGAGACGAGAAAGGATGTCTTTGGAATGGCCTTCATTTTGGAAGGAATTAAAAAGGAAAGATGTACATTCAAGCTGGAAATAGAGAATAGTCCGTTTTATGAAAGTTCCACTGGGTTCTAATCAATTGCTAGAGCATAGACTCACCTTTGCGATCTACTAATTCTTACTTTACCCAAGTTTCTTGCTCTATTGCTTTAGTCCCTTAGTGAATCATTCTTCTTTAGTCTGTAGTCTTTAATCCTTATTTTATGTGCCATAAGACCTTCCTTTTTTCTTTCCCTTGTTTGATTGATAAATATATTTAATGTCACAAAATTGTTTTTTCTCAAACAAACAGATCATCAATTGCATATGGAAGCACCCTCAAGCTCCTACGGTATATCTGACATGTGATCTTCTTGGCCACGAGGAGATTCTTGTGCATGTTTCACAGACATTTGGTTGCAAGATTTACGTCGATAAAGCTAAAACTCCTGAATGCTTTCAGGCTTTGGAAATGATGGTACCTGAAATCCTGTCTGAAGACCCATCTTCTCGTTTTCAACTGTTTGATGGGTTTCCAAAACTGTACCAAAGGGCAGAAGCCAAGATCGCAAAGGCTCGTTCTGATTCTCAACATGAGCCTCTAATTATTCGAGCATCAGCACAGTGGTATGCATGCGATGATGGTATTTCGGATATTGAAAGTCAGAAAAAAAGAAGATGTGATCAACCAGTGAGAGATATATGCGGTGTCTGGCACATTTGTTACTCCATACACTCATCAAAGGAAGAGCTGGAGTGGGCTTTGCAACTTCTTGCACCTAGGTGGGTCATCTCTACAACACCTAGTTGTAAGGCTCTGGAGCTGGACTATGTGAAGCATCTTTTTAATCAACATCGGAATTTTGATGACCCTTTCTGGCAACTTATGGGGTTCACTATGGACGTGGAATCTGAAGTTGATGCAGAAACAGCTCCAGATGTAGTTGAGATTTTAAGCTCACGTTTGGCCAAGAGCAATGCTCAAGATTATGCAGACAACTCCCAGTCGATGACATCTTTTAGCATTTGTAGGCAGTCACATCTGTCTCCAAGCAAAACGGCCCCAGTGACATTATTTGGTAGGGCAAGGCTTGGGCTCAATGGTTCTCATTTCAAACATGAAGAAAAGGAGCGTATACTTTCAGATAAAAATGCTACAATCAGATGTTCTGAGGAGTTAGAGGTTATTTCATTTAAGAAGGAAGAAATTGTGGTGGAAGCTGGTAAGACCTTGGCAGTAAGTGAAGGTTTAGACATCAAGAGTAAAGAGAGCTTGATGCACACAGAAACAAAGAATTGTAATTTTGAGTCAGCGGTTGGATTATCAAACAGTTACAATCCAAGTTTGAGAAAATTATATCGGTCTATGCATGTGCCAGTGCCTCGACCCCTTCCTTCGTTGACAGAGCTTATGAATGCTACTAAGCGTGCTAGGAGAAGGCTGTAAGTTCTGCTTTTGCCTGGCATTTTATTGGTTTCTTCATTTCATTCTTTACCCTCATCGTCGATACCAAGTACAACATTACATACAGAGAAAAATACAGATAATTTATACTCCATATACCTGCTCTCCACCTTCCATTTTTACAGGCTGCTGTGCACCGAGACCTGTCAGTTACCTGCCTACTGTATATTGTTTGTACACCATAAATTTTTTATGAAAAATTTTATGATATACTGATACATACAATTTGATATTCATTTGTAAACCAACTCCATTCTATTCAATGTGGAAGGTATTTTGTGTTAAATGAGTATCATATTTCAGTTCTACACTCCCCAAAGGCCACCTATGGGATTACATCGGGTATGTTGTTGTTTGTTTATATTTCAGTTGATCTAGAACAACTCTTAGTTGTTGCTGGATGGGATTACATCGGGTATGTTGTTGTTTTTATCTTTCAGTTGATCTAGAACGGCTCTTCGTTTGTTGCTGGATTCTCTCTTGTGCCCTATTACCTACTGAATTGCCCATTTTTAATCAGTTACCTTTTGGATGGTCATATTAAGCTTGTAGGAGTCAATTTGATGATTACTTAGTGTCAATAAGGGACAGATGATTGAGTGATCTTTAAGGATAAATATTATATTTAGCAATCAGTAAAAGGAAATTCTGGAGGTTTGTCCATCTCGGCTCTCTTCATCTTCAATGGTCAATCTGATACTCCCCTTTGATGTACTCTTGCCTGGCATGTACTGGTCTGAAACCATGGACTCGCCACTATATTCTCTCGTAATCCAGCTTATCAGACTGCAAAATTTGGATGTGGTTAGGGAATGTTGATAACAGAACAACTCCAAATGCTATCTCGAAATAGGAGGATTGTTCAAGTTCATATAAAGCCAAATCACTAGTCCATTCCCTAACTAATGTGAGACTATAACCCACTCTAACACTGTTAATCGTTCTGAGTCGTCCAAAAAGACTACTATTACAGATATTCTCATTTGAAGTGTTGTGACATGGTTAAGAGTAGTTACCATCATGTAAATGAAATGATGCAAATTGCTTATATAGTATTTTGAATGATTTCAGTCTAATTACCTTTATTAGCATCTCTGTCGGAAGCCAAGCTGGTGCTGTTGGTATTCCAACCCATCCAATCTGCAGCAAAGGTAAGTCTTAAATCTGATTTCTATAAGGTTATATTCTGGGAAATTTATGTTTTGGGGTGTGTTTTGATATAATAAATTGAATTTCGAAAAAAGATATACTTACAAGTGCATATTCTCCTGTCTCGAATATGCGAATATCCAATACCTAACCAGAGAAATGATTAATGCAAGACCTTAAAAAAGACAAGCCTGGTGCACTAAAACTCCCACTGTGCGCACCCACTGTGCACAGGTCCGAGGAAGGGCCCGACCACATGGATTTAAATGCAAGACCTTAAATAATTAAATAAAATGTTGTTCCAAATTGTAATTTCCCCTTAACATGATTTATAGAAAAATAAGAAAATGGTACCTCACCACGGTCTTCATATATGTAGTCCAGGCCTTTGTAATAAGGTGGATGATCAACAGACAAATACTGAAGAATTATATATAAAAAAAACAGTCAAATTTCAGTACAAGGGTTTCTACAACTTCCAATTCAGACTAATTATTTTATCTTATTTTCAAAAAATTATTAATATTAAGTATGAATTAATAGTAGAGCAAATTTAATAAATGACAAATATATAAGGCCTAATTATGCTCTATAATTATAGTTTGGGTAATTACATTTCATAACTATAGTTATAGTAACGACATTTGTATAATGTGTTATACAATTCACAGCTTTTGTATATTTCGCTATATAATTCGTGCACAACATTTGTATAATTCCCTATACAATTCACATTGTTTGTATATTTTGGTATACAATTTGATTCGCGTAGTATAGCTGTAATGACCTAGCCCGTTAGTAATATTATCCAATTTGGACTTACGTCTACACTGCTTTAACATGTGTCACTAGTATGTAAGTTTTGTTTACTTGTATACCTAATATTTTTTCTGTGTTTTATCAATGTGAGACTTCTCATCTACGATAGTATTTGTATACATCACACAAATTATACAAAATTCAAATTGTAATTACAGTTACATATTTGTCATGAGCTATAATTAATTCAAACTGTAGCTATGTTAGTTGATTAACTAGTATGTGTTTGCTTATCTGCGTAATTTTTTCCTATGGTTTATAACAAATGGATGAACACAAGATGTCACATTATCACTCAACTATAATTAACTGATGGAGAAAGAACTCACATTGATGCTATTGAGATACTTCTCCTTATCCACCCTGACTATCTGACCTTTTTTCACTGCCAACCAAAATATATAAGAAAAAATAATTAAACAAAGATAATTTTCTGTAAAGAAAATTCATATATATATAGTGAAATCTGATAACTGACTAGAAAAAACAGGTTTTTTAGGCTTTGTTGCAGTGGCTGTTGTACTAGAGGAAGTTGCTTCTTGTTGGGATTTTGGCTTTTCATTATTTTCTTTTGGTCCAGAGGAATTATTTTCTGCTTTAACAATAAAAGGGGAATAATTAATTCTACTTTTTCTTGTTTGTGAGAAAGATGAAGAATATATGAAAGAAGTGTGTGAAAATGCTGCAGAGAAAGCCATCTCAATTGATTCTTTTTTCCTTTTTGTTTGGGAGATATAACTAGTTTTAGTTGTGGCCAATATTAAGTGGATAAGGGGATGTCCTCTTTTACCCTTCGTCAATGGCCAGATTTGAAAAACAAAAATTATTCTGTTAATATATGGAATTACTCTATTTTTTATTAAAGATTTCGAGTTTGAGTATCGAAATTGACAAAACAAAATTAAATGTACCAATAATAAATTTAAAGTAATTTTCACTAGCTTCCAGCAAATCAATTTGTTACGAATTCATTTATACAAAATACAAAGAGATCACAGCATTAGTTTTAACAATATACAATTTGATCAAATTAATATGTAATGACGGAAATAATATTAATTGAATTTCTTACACCTTTTCATATAAATTTACAAAACCTGTAATTTTTTTTTTCGGGCGATTTTCAATAAATCAGTGAAAATGATGTTTTTCATGATTCTAATGAAACACAACCAGTATAAAATTAAGGGGTTGTTTTCAATAAAAAAAATCAAAATTAAAGCCTTTCATTAATTGCTTCTGTATGGAGTTTGTATAAACTAATTCCATTTCGTCGAAATATAGCACGATTATAGTTATGAAATATAATCAGTTAAATTATAACTATTTTGACCTATTAATTTCAACAAGTTATTTATAAAATTTGAAATTACAAACAATGAAGACATACTATTCTTGCAAAATGATTTTCAGCCTTAAGTTTTCATAGTATAAGAACTTTAATTAACTCCACAGTATGAATAGTAAACAACAAAACATTTAGAGAATGTTTTGAAAGCGTAGAATACGTTAACTATATGATGAAGGTAAAGAGAATGTTTCTGCAAGCTTTACTATACGATGATAAGAAAATAAACACATTGTTACTTAAAGAAGTATTACAACTCCTTGGATACAAACAAGTGGAATCCTATAAGTTTCAAGTGCATAATATAATTGTAGTTAAGCATGTCGTGATCAAAACAAATACAACTAGCGTCCATAAGAGAAGACGATTGAAGCATGTGGAGAAGATGTAGGAAATCTTAGGAGGTTGTGTTCAAATTCAATGTGATCCCAAGACACATTATATCTGTATCTGATAGCAATGACAAACTTTTCTAGCACTGTTGCATTCTCAAGCAAATATTTTGTCAATGGCAGCAGAAACTTATCTTCGCCTAACAGTTCAACCAAGTCAATGGCAGCAAAACTTATTGTGAAATGTTGTAAAGTTAGAAGCTATTCTTATCAAGTAATTGAGCTAGTTTTGTTTCGTCTTTTCTTTTTATGACCGTGGTGTCAGGGCTACACGAGGATAACGATTACCTTCCACCAGCAATAGTCCACCAAGGCTAGGACTGATGAGAAGAATCACCTAGTGTTTTGGATTTGAACCTGAGACCTCATAGCTCTTAACCACATCACTGACCACTAGGTGTCTAGGTGCCGCTTCTCCTATATAGAAATCAGGCTAGTTATGGTTCACGACTCCTCCTCCTATAGAAACACTCTTTAGAGTCTTATGGGGTACTTGGAACAACACTCCTTCCATGAAATACATGCTTAATCGTAAGAGAAACAACACTACCAGAAGGGTGCAATTGAAGGACGTATTTATCATGAGAGGACAGAGTATAAAAATCTTCAACATTAGCAACTTTAGTAGCCAAATGTACCCACAAATGAACATCTTTAAGCAAAACGCTTGTGGTACATGCAAACAACAAAAAAAAAATTGTTTCTAAGGTGAGTACTATCCCTTGTTAAAAAATTGTTTCAATGTAGAATAGCTCGACTAATTTCACGTGATACTTATCACCTCCCACCAGCAATAACCTCTCTACCAATGCTAGGACAAATATGAGAAGAATCATCTAGTACTTTTTGTCTCCACTGGAATATAAACCTAAAAACTCACACTTCTCATTTTTTTGTTCTTTTTAGGTTTTACGGGAAATATGAAAGAGGCAGCAAGTCTCCACAAGTTAGAAGCTATTGTTTGTAAAGCTCATCAAGTAATTAAGCTAAGTCTTTTTTTCCTGATAATCATGGTATTACAATCAACTTTCGTGTACCTCATCTTATCAGTAACATATATCGTGTAACTCAGTCCATCAAAAAATGATATATGAGATGAATCACCTAGTATTTTCGTCTTCATTAAAATTTAAACTTGAGAACTCACGGCTGTCAACCACTTTAATTTCATCAAATTCAAGTGATCAATTAAAATAGTCAACATGCATACGAAGAAGGTTTTGTAATAAATACATTCTAGAATTTGAACATTGACCGTTGAATATTTGAAGACGAAAATCACGTAGGTATGTTTACTGCTAGCATTTCTAGAAATATATAGTTTTATTTTCTTTGAATATTAAAAAAATGCTTTAAATATAATGAATTTTTTTATCTCATCAATATAATTTAACTTATTATAACGAATTACATACATTTATTATAAGTCATCAATTGATACTTATTATTATATTGTTACCCAACTTACACCATTATTTAGTAGACCTAACTAATTTTCTTTTAAAACAATCTTATTTAAGACTGAGTCATTAATTAATACTTATTGCTTCATCCGTCTTAATATAATTAAATTTTTAAAGTTTTTTTAGTGTTTAAATTATTTGAATTATTCAAATTTCAAGATAGTTGTTTGAAATTTTTTTCAATATTACCCTTCCCATTAATAAAATTAAACCTTTTTTAAAAAAATTAAATTACACTCTTTACAAGTCATTTATAATTCATATTTAATTGTCTTTATGAGTCTATATTTTCCATAAAGGGTTGTTTATATTTCTATAAAATTCATTTTTTTTAGTTTCAACATATTA
>JAOTQJ010000007.1:1233034-1247574 GCA_025642045.1 Solanum sejunctum
ATAAATATCCAATGAAACTAAGCTAAAGAACATGCATATAAATATATATATATATATATATATGTGTCTTTTTATTTTCTTGAATTTTATTTGATCTCTTTTAAATTTTGTATTGAATGAAATTGAGAGGGGTTTCTCGTTAGATCAACAATTATAGAAATTGAAGTCTTACTTGGAGTTAAAAGTGCCTACTTTTTAATTAATTTATTTTTTTTAAAAGAGGGGCTTATTTTTAGATTACTGAGGGATTTAACAAGTTTTAGGAGAAAAAAAAAGAAGATATTTTTGCACGTGATAAAAGTTATTTAAGAAAATTGGAAGAATAATTTTTTTTCTAGAAGAACTTTTAAAACATTTTCCAAACATAAATTAATTTTCTAGATGCTATTTTTCAGATTGATTAGCCAAATGAAATGGTTACTCTCTCTCAAAAAAAGGGACTTTTCTAAAATAAGAAGATTTTGATTGATAGTCCTACTTGTTTGGCATAATTATTAAATATTAATTGAAAAGACAAATAAATTAAATTTTATTATATTTTTCAAGATATTGTATTGGACATGTGAAGAGAAAAGGTGTTGACGCTCCTGTTAGAAAGTGTGAGAGGTTGGATTTAGAGGTTACGTAAAGGGATAGAGATAGACCAAAAAAATATTGTAGGAGGTGATTAGACAGGATATAACGCAACTTTATATCATCGAATACATGACCTTAGATAGAAAGAAGTGGAGATCGCGTATTAGGATAGAAGGTTAGATCACGTATTAAGGTAAAAGGTTAGACGGTTAGTAGAGGTAGGATGTTGTATAGTCTTGGGATATTATATGTTGGTAGAGGTAGTCGTGTCTTTATATATCATATTGTTATTTTTTTGTCATTTAGTTTTGTTACTTTTATTGTATTCATAAACTGTCATTTGCTTCCACTTTAGCTGTTTAGTTTCATATTTAGTATTTTTTGTTTTTGAGGATAATATTTTTGAGTTGAGGGTCTTTCGAATACAGTCTCTTTATTTCTACGAGATAGTGGTAAGGACTGTGTATATTTTTTCCTCCCATATCCCACTTGTGAGATTCCACTAGGTATTATCTTCTTGCTATTGTTGTTTTTATTTATCTAAAGGATGATTTGATAAAATTATTCTTTATCATTTATTATTTTTTAATTTTTGTGACAACTCAATAAGAGTCAAATAATATGAATGGAGGGAGTAGTAATACAAACTATAATTTGAATTTAATAATGTTTAAGGGATTAAAAGTTTTTCTATCAATCTCGGATGGAACCAAAGATTGACTATTTTTTAGCTTTGGAGTATGATGGAATAAAGCAAAATGGCCTTTTAAACTGTCCGCGTTTCTTTCATTTGTGAAGTAGCAGTTAGTCAATGCAACTTTCGACGCTCCTCATGAGTCATTTGAAAACAGCCGCTTTATGTTTTTAAACATAAAGATTAGGCTGCGTACATCTGATTCTCCCTCACCCTACAATGATCGGGAGTCTTTTGAGGCAATGGGGTATGTTGATGTTGTTGATGTTGATGATTAAGGGATTAAAAGTGGAAATATATTTTAGAGGACAAATGTAGAACGTTTGACTAGAATCCTTGGAAAATGTAAATTTTTTTTATGCGAACACCAACTATAGAACAAAATTATAGTAGTAGCTAAATTGCTAAAACCTATGTAAAATTTTAAATTCATGTCGACAGTAATTTTAGATTTTATTTAGAACTCAATAATTCTTTTAATACAAAAAAGTTATTCTCAAATAATAAAATCTGAGATCTTTAAGTAATGACATATTTTTTACTTATCATAATTAAATAATATATAGTTTTAATCTTTTTTTATAACAAGGAGAACTCGCAGTTGTTATCTTTGGATGCGCACAGAGTAAACCTCCATTCTTATGCAATAACTCACAAATCACATAGTAAAGGTAACCCGCATTCGACAAGCTCGATGCGACGAGCTCGACTCAGAAGTCAAAATCCCTTGCTTTCGTTAGCAAGAGGTTTCAAACCTGAGACTTCCATAAACCCAAATCACTAGGTCATCCCAAAGATATTATCAATTTATTTAACTATTAAAATTAGATTATATATATGTATATATGTCTTATAGATAATTAGTTGGAACATTTTTTATTTTAGCTAAAATAATGGTTCGAACATGAATTTTCTACAAGCACGAAAAGGTTGTGTATTTTTTTGTCATGTAAAGATTAATATTTCAATAGTGCATGGTCCCTTTTTGGGTCAAATACATAAAATATTTATTTGAAATTTTAGTTATTTGTCTTTAGAGACAATAATTATTTTTAACATATATTTTTTCTAGTCATGATTAGAACATCATTCAAATAAAAAATTTGTAGTCAAGATATCATTATTTCAGAATTTTTTAAAAAAAATTTGCCGCAGAACTAAAATTATGGTTAGAATACAAATTTTCTATAAGCACAAAAAAGTTATTCTGCTTTTTATTAATCAACAAGATATTAGATAAATTCATTCTAATACAATAATAATATCAAGGTAAAACAATCAATAGTGGAGAATTAACTAAAATATCTGTTTACTCAACTGATTAAAGTAAATATGTTGCTCATTCAATTGATTAAATTAGAAATAATCGATAAATATATAAATATATATGTATAATTTATATATAATATGTGTATAATTTATGTATATTGATAAAAAATAAATAATAAATATGCCCAACTATTCGTCTATAAAGCTCTACAGATTCTTATTTTCTAACTTTCGCATGAAAGTGAAGGAATATCTCATTACTTATAATTAATTATTTCATTAAACAATTAAAAATTGAAATAAATATAGAATGAGAAAGATATATGTAATATAGAATCAAATATAGAACTTTTACGATAATTGAGAATTACTTTTGATGTTTTGAATCAAATATATAACCATCACGCTGAAGCACATTGATAATCTAAAGTCAAAATTGAATGAAGACCTTAATTTATATATTTTTGAATTTATGAAGTCTAATATTCCAATGGTTTGAAATGCAAAATTGATAATAATTTTTATATAATTTACTTTTTCTGATAATTTATTGTTAACTCATATAATAGCAAATCTATTTAATTTTTATTATAAATAGTACTTCAGATACATCAAACTTCTTTTATTAGTTTTTTCTCTCATATAAAAAATTACAATTTCAATCAATTATCAATATTTATTTTAACAATACCTATAATTTATTATTGATTAAAAAAAACTGAGGGCCCTCAAATTGTGAAGCCTAAGGTGAATGCCTTATTTTAAGCCTTTGATGCCGCTTACTTAAACTTAATTCCACGATAAAGATAGAAGAAAAAACATATCAATTAAGAAAGAAAAATATCTATAAATCCTCCTAATGTCTCATAACAATTGTCACATTTCATTTTTTAGCGTCATTCAAATTATACTAAATTAATTTAAATTTAAAAAGTATTAGCAAAATTACACGAAAAGTAAGGGCGTGCAAAAATCGAATCGATTAATACACCAAATCGATAAAAACGTTATTGATTTGTTGTTGTTGGGTTATTAGGTTATCGGGTTTTTAATAATTTTGAAAAAAAAAATTATTGGTTAATTGGTTCGATATCAGTTTTTACTATAGGGTTATTGGATAAACTAATAATCCAATAAGATTATAATAATTTATCATTTTACCCCTTCATAAATATTAAATATTAGTAATTTAATAGTAATAGGACATTATAACAATATTTTATATGTTTTAATCTTAAGTGATTAGTTGTCCACTTTAGTATTTTAGTTTATAATTAACTAAGTATAGTTTTTGTACTCTATCTATTTTTTATTAATGCAAATTCTCATTGTCATTCTTATCGGATAAACCGAAATCGAACAATTAAGGACATAAAATCGATAAACCAAAAACTGATAAAAATTATTTTATTGATTTAGCATATTTAGAAATCGAAAATCGATAAACTGAACCAATAATGTACAAAACCGAATTGAACCGGTTGATGCACACCCCTAACGAAAAGTACTATTAGATGCAAATTCTTCCTAATATCAATATGATTCAACAATATATTTTAAGACATTGGTCAATTCACTTAATGGTAACGAGAAGGGCATTCAACCACTTGATAAATAACAACAACAATAATAACATACTCAGTGAAATCCCACAAGTGAAGTCTGGGGAGGGTAAATTGTACGTAGACCTTATCGTTACCTCATAGAAGTAGAGAAGTTGTTTTCTAAAATCCTCAAGTCTTCAACCACTTGATGATAAGAAGAAAAATTTATTGAGAAAATTAGTTCACACTTATTTTTAATGAAAAAAGACGTAAGCTTAGATAGAGAACAAATAACTATATCTAAATAATTAGACTCTCGAAAACTGAAACGTAATAAAACGGGATTATATACATGTAATATTTTAATGATTGAGACAGAATATGTGAACAAAAGCTCCATGTGAAGGCTCTAGTTGTTGGTCCACAATTTTAAAATAGTCTTTGAATAAACTAAGGTGGAGAAAATATACACATACTTTGTACATGTGACCAGCTATTTTTCACAACTAAAAATAATTATTATTTTTTTTAAAAAAAAAGACTCATATCCTGGATGGATGACACTAGAACATGCTTTTTGTTTTTATCCTCTTCAAATTGGAGGAAAAAAGTTTATAACATTCCATATTTTTCTTTTTTTGTGTGTTTTGTATCACTCATTTTGGTTATGAAAATGACTTCCTGTTTATCTTATATACCAAAAATTTGCTGTTATTTTGTGGATGTGTTATTTTTGAAAGATTCCTTTAATGTCTACTTAAAAAAACATGTATAATCTTGAAAAGCTTTCATTTTCATCAATCCACTGCCACATTCTTATTGTTTCATACTCTCTCCGTCTCAAATTAAAAAAAAAATTGAGATTTTTTTCAAGATTCAAAATAGTTGATTTTTTAAAGTTCAAGATGAATATTTGAAACTTTTTTCATATTTGCTCTTTCATTTATTGAACTTTTATATTTTCTAGAAAATAAATTAAAGTATGTATTTATGATTTTACAAAAAACAATAGTAGAAAGTATGGTTTAAAGTTTGTCTTTGAATGTTTTTCTTAATATGTGCGCATTACCTCACAAATTCAATTAATATAAGATATAGGGAGTAATAAAGATAACATTTGTATGGAACTCGATTATTTTATCTCAACACTTTCTGTACTTGCCATCTTGCATCAAGTAACTCTGTCTATTAGTCTTAGCTCGATGAAAACTAGAGCTATTTGGCTCTGATGAAATTGAAATGTTAGTTTTATATGTTTTTTGCTTACTTCATTAAACTTATGGACTTTTTAATAAAGATAACATCTTAGTCAGCTTGTACATATCTAGATTATTTGATACTAACACTAATTATACATGTCATCTTGCACCAAGTAACTCTGTCTATCAGCCTTAGCTCGATGAAAACTAGTGCTATTTGGCTCTAATGAAATATAAACGTTAGTTTTTTTTATGTTTTTCACTCACTTCATTAACCTTTAAACTGAAAAGGACCACATTCTCTTTTTTTTTTTTTCCAAAAAAGAAAATTGGGACTTGTCTTTCTTATATCATATGACAAAGAGTGAAGACAACTTCCTCCAGTGGAGCTCAGACATTTGGTTGCTTGTGAAAGTTGTTGTTTGACATGACTGGTTATATTTGCACCCTAAAATATCTCCAAAGATTTTGTCATAGGCTATTTTTTTTATAACAATGAGAAATATCAAGCGCTACCCTTTGGACGGGCTCAAAGTAAATATCCGATTCTATGCAACGGCTTGCTAACTACACAAGAAAGATAACCCACACTAAACAAATATGGTGCAACAAACTCAACTCAGAAGACAAACCCCTTGCTTTCTGTTGACAAGGAGTTTCGAACTTGAAATTTCCAACATGAAAGTCTCAAACTCAAACCACCAAACTACCATACTTTGTCGGCTACACTGGAAATGTAGTAGTACTAAATTTTATGGATATTTGTGATGACAAAGGAAGTCTATAGTTTTTTTCCGATACAAGGGAAACCCAATATAAGTAGTCTATAGTTGATTTGTAATCACAATAGAAATTTTACAATTTGCTTGAAAAAGCATAAACTTTCATGAGCAAAAGCTAACTTTATGATTTGCACACTTCAAAGCCACTTTACATTTCAATACAGCTTGCGCCTACTATTTTTCTAACAAAAAACAATTCAAGAATACAAAAGTACCATGTTCTGATGGTAATTGATGCCATCCCTTCCAACCAAACACAATGTATTCACATGGAGAGAGAGAGAGAGATTCATAATACAAAAAGAGTCAAAAAACAACAAAAAAAATTAAAAAGAATCCCTATCCACCACAGTTCCAAAACTAGGAATGAGTTAAGGGATCAAAGCACTAGAGAGAATGTTTCGTGATTCGCGACGAGGAAGTAAACAGAAAGAATGAACAACCAAACCTAGATTAGAGAGTGTCTAACTTCTCATCTACCATCAGAAGATGTAAATGACTCGGCAAATCCATAGGGGCGAGTAGGTATGCTAGTTTGAGTGTTATCCAAGCTTGGAAGGTAAGAAGAAGAGGATGAATCCATGTGACTTGTACCTTCATAAGCTTGCCACTTCTTAAGTGCCTGAGGCAATGACATATCGAGATCAATACCATATATGTCCTCTGAGCATTCATCGGATGGTTTCCAGAGCTCCACGAGAGATGAAAGAACATTTACAGCATGGCCCATGTCAGGCCTTTGATACGGCTCCCTCGCAGAGCAGTGGCCAGCTAGTTCAGCTACAGTGCTGACACTGGCAAGTGTTTCCTCACTTTGGTCAATCGCGGGGTCAATTGCCTTTCTGAATGTGTCCTTATTCAGATGCATTCTTCGGAACCATGTTACTAGATGCATGCTCTCCTCAGGCTGGCTTTCATCAAGAGCCTTTCTTCCTGTGATGAGCTCCATCAAAATCACACCGAAACTGAACACGTCCACCTTGGTTGTCACTCTCCCAGTTACTGGCAAACAATCAAGATAAAATACAAGTTTAGAAAATGACGCATCTACATTCCAAAAACTACTTCAATGCACATATCAAAATCAGGAAAGCGAGATGCAAGTAACAAATATGGCTGGCTATATTTGAAGATCCTTGAATTCTACTAAAGGGAAAGAAAACAAGAGGATCTTCTGTCATAGGAATAATAGTAACATGTTTAAAGTATGAGACTAGGCCAAAGTAAAAAACAGCGACATTATGCAAAGCATCAGGAGAAGTGTTTCCTGTAGGATGGTATCCACTTTTAGAAACTAAGTAACCATAGCATTAAAGGAGATGACAGAATCAAGGATATTTGATATATGACAACGTATAAAAGACGGGTTCTTAACCATAAGCACAAGTAGAATTGACTAAGAAAAGAGAGGCAAAAATTAATATATACAACAGATATAGACCGATTATAGGACGGAAGCTGATAAATGTAAAACAGGCTAAGTTTCTTGGAGTAAACTTAGTGTCGTCCGACTCGTATCAATCAAATGACTGCCGATTCTCCAGAAGAATTCTAAGATCAAACCCCTAAAATTCACACAATTCGTACTTTAAAGGTTGAACTCAAAAATTAGAACCATGTTTATCTAGACACAAACTGCATACAAATACTATATCAGCAATTTAGCATCATAAGACACATATAAATAAGCAAAATGCATACCAGCATATTCCGGTGCCAGATATCCAAATGTCCCAGCAATCCTTGTCTCTATAGAACCTTTCCCTTCGGGAGCAAGTCTGACAAGGCCAAAATCTGCAACTTTAGCCCTCATATCATCTCCGAGAAGAATATTCGAGGGCTTCAGGTCCCTGTGAATGAAACTCTGGTGGGCTAAACTGTGGAGGTACTCTACACCCCTAGCAACATCTAATGCAATGGTCAATCTTTTCGTCCATTCCAGGGGTTTAAGCCCTTCCTCTGCCCAATTGAAGAGATGACTGCTTAACGTTCCTTGAGGCATGTATTCATAGACTAGAAGTTTCTCATTCCCATCAAGACAGTACCCGAGTAGTCCAACAAGATGCCTATGCCTGACCTTGGTCAAAACAGCAATCTCAGATTTGAATTCAGCGAGTCCCTTCCCAGTGATGATTCCATTTTCCATTCTTTTGACAGCAATCTTGGTGCCATCATGCAACTCCCCTTTGTAGACAGTGCCAAAGCCTCCCTGACCAAGTATGTTCTCTTCACTAAAATTGTTGGTCACATTCTTCAGTACTTGAATGGAAATCACCATATTCCCTGCTTCAACCATTTGAACGTCACCAGCTTCACTAGCAGAAACAGTATGTGTTTCACTAACTGCCCCAACACTGACACTGGATCCTGCAACTGTGATTTTCACACTATCATTGTCCGAACCAGAATGGCGTGGATGCAACACCATGACATTTGGACTTTGCACTCGGCTAAAACGCTTTTGTTTGCTTTTGTACAGGCAGAAACCTGCCACTCCAATCAAACAAAGCATAAACACACCTCCAATTACAGAAAACACCACAATTCCAACCCAGCGACTGGACTTTTTATGAGCTGCTTGAGTGTTCCCATTGTCAGAACCAGAGCCTGTTGAACTACCTGGAGTACTGCCTTCGGAAGGTGTGTCACTCTTATCCTTTCCAATATCAGGGTTACCATTAGTTTTCAGAACCATATTTTTCCTAAAAGCTGGCACCTTACCAAAAATTTGGTTGTTAGACACATCTAACTCTGTAAGGCCAGTCAATGTGGTCAGCTCCTCTGGAATTGTACCAGTCAATTTATTATCAGCAAGGATTATTTTTTGTAGTGACTTCAGTGAAGCAAATTCAGGAGAAATTGCTCCCGAAAGCCCCATTTTCTGGAAATTAATGACGGTAATGTTACCATTGCTGCAAGTAATACCAAACCAATCAGAACAGGGATCATTATCCTTCCAGTTCTTCGCAAAATTTATTGGATAATCCATCGCTTTTGCAATTGAAAGCAATGTATTAACTCTAGAATCACAATCACCTGGTTGTGGCAAACAAAAGCTGTTTGTGTCTTTAGCCGAATCAACAACAACAGTACCTTTGAAACTCGGCATTGGTCCTTGGAATAAGTTATTCGTCAAATTAACAAACTTCAAAGACTCAAGATTCATCAAAGAACTTGGAACAGGACCTGTAAAGGAATTATCTCTAAGACTCAATGCCTCCAAAGCCTTTAATCCTGAAAAGTCTGGCAATGGCCCAGAAAAGTTATTGGAATGCAACCAAACCTCCTTTAGTAATGTCATGTTTGTTAGGACATCAATTCCTCCACTAAGCTTCTGTCCATTTAACCATAAAGACTCAAGCAGCAAGCCAGAAAAACTGGAGGGCAACTCACCCTCCAAGTTGTTCCCAGCCAAATGCAAATTTACCAATCCAGGAAACTCATCAGCACTTAAAAAGCTAGGAATTCTCCCAATTACATTGGCTGAATTTGCTGAAAAGTTTCTAAGTGAAGAAGCATTTCTAAGGCTCTCGGGGATTTCCCAACCAACAAAAGGATTCTTATCAAGATCAACAGATAGTAATGAAGACATATCAGTAAAGAAATCAGCAGGAATTGAACTAAACTGATTTTCACTAAGCAGTAGCACTTGCAATGAACTCAAACCACTCAAACTAGGCAAAGGGCCAGAAATATTGTTCCCTTGAAGCTCTAAATGTTCAAGTTCAGTAAGTTTAGAGATTTCTGGAGGGAGAGTACCTTGAATGTTCTGGTGCCCAATTTGGATCCTGGTGACCCGTTTGTCTGAACAACCCACATGGTTCCATTTGCATGGATCCGGGTCCAACCATCCAACTTCTTCAGGTGGGTTTAAGATCTTTTTCAAAGCTAACATCACTGAAACATCATCATCTTGACACTCAACACCCCAAGAAAATGCAGAAATCCCAACAACAAGAAAAGATACAAGCTTTAACACAAGGGTGTTCATTTCTTCTGTAAAAACTGAATCTTATTGACAAAACAAGAAACCAAGTGTTCTTTATACCAAAGTTTTGCAGAAAACGTTCAATCTTTTCTCAAGATTCTTACAGAAACACGAGGTTTAAGCATGAAGGGTGTTCATAAGAAGCCAAGTGTTCTTTATAGCAAAGTTTTGCAGAAAAAGTTGAAACTTTCTACAGAAACACAAGGTTTAAGCAAGAAGGGCGTTCATACCTAATGTAAAGATTGAAACTTTTTGACAAGACAATATGAAAAAACAAGAAACCAAGTGTTCTTTACAGCAAAAATACAAACTTTTTCAAGATTCTTACAACAACACAAGGTTTAAGCAAGAAGGGTGTTCATATTTTGTGTAAAGATTGAAACTTTATGACACTACAATATGAAAAAACAAGAAACCAAGTGTTTTTTACAGCAAAAATACAAACTTTTTCAAGATTTTAAGAAAAACATTGTGCAATGTGGTAGGGTTTTTTTTGCAGAGAGGAAGTTTGAGAGTAGGAGGAAGCACTGAAAGAAAGGGCCCACAGGAAACTGGAAAGGCAAGAATGGGGAGAGTTTGTATAGAGAAGCAAAATGACAGTAATAAAAAGGCTGGATGATTCTTGGGAACATGGCCTGAATAGAGGACAAGTTGGCAGTTTGATTTGATTTCCTGTTTGTCAATTTTTCTTTCTTTTTTTTTCTGGTTAATATTCCAGAGTTTAATAACTACCCTATGCAAGAATTCTTGGTGAGAAGAGGCTTCTCAAATGGAGATTTCTGGCGGAATCAGAATTTTTATCAATAATATTTATATATTTAAATTATTTGTAGATGGATAATTTTTATATAAATAATGTTTAATAATTGATATAGATATCAAAATATCTATATTTAATTTATATATTTGAAAATAAATTTTCGACGAAGAGTGTTTGTCTAATCATCCTCGGATAAATATAGCTCTGCTTCTGATTCTCGCAATGTAAATTCAAAATAATCGAATTTCAATATGAGTATTGTACGTCAAATGCTATTTTTTTATTTATTTTTATTTATTATTGTTTCACTTTTTTTAAGTTAATTTGATTAAATTTTAAAGTTAAATTTAATATTTAAAATTTAAAATTTAGGTGATTAAAAATTATATAAAAATGTTATAATTTATAATTCTTCTTATATTAATATAATAAAAATTTATATCTTAAAATATTATTAAAAATTCACACCGCCCGTCACACTATGGGAGCTGGCCATGCCCGAAGTCGTTACCTTAACCGCAAGGAGGGGGATTCCGAAGGCAGGGCTAGTGACTGGAGTGAAGTCGTAACAAGGTAGCCGTACTGGAAGGTGCGGCTGGATCACCTCCTTTTCAGGGAGAGCTAATGCTTGTTGGGTATTTTGGTTTGACACTACTTCACACCCCCCAAAAAAAGAAGGGAGCTACGTCTGAGTTGAAGCTTCACTGTTCCCTGGGATTGGCTTTGGGCCTTTCGTCGGTTCGGACCTCC
Organism: Solanum sejunctum; assembly: GCA_025642045.1. Taxonomy (NCBI): domain Eukaryota; kingdom Viridiplantae; phylum Streptophyta; class Magnoliopsida; order Solanales; family Solanaceae; genus Solanum; species Solanum sejunctum. The sequence continues at coordinate 1,244,597 of JAOTQJ010000007.1, forward strand.
ACTTAGTTTCACCCAAGCTTCATCCTGGTCATGGATAGATCACCCAGGTTCGAGTCCATAAGCAGTGACAATTGTTTGATTTTGATAAGTAAATAGTGATAAATAAAAAGTGAATGGTGGGCATGACTCAGGGAAAAACAGTGTACTAGTGTTTCTCTAGATGTCATGATTTTTTACTCTGATTGTCTTAATTGTACTTTTTTTAAAATTAAGTTTTTAAAATAAATTGTATATTATATCCATGCAAGACTAATTATATTTATAGCAATTTTTTATAAATTTAGAATATTTAAAATTTTTAATTTTTTAAATATTGAGTTGATTTAATAAGCTTTAAAGATTTTATTAAATTGACTTTTGAAAAATAAAAAGTATAACATAAATTGGGATGAAAATCATAATACTCTCTATTTTATATTAACTGAATTTGTGATGTATATTAAGAAAAATATTCAAGAACACAATTTATATTATAATTTTTATTATTATTTTTAATAAAATCATAAATATAACTTTGCAGGTAGTATAATTTATCTCCTAAAAAATATAAAATTATAATAAATAAAACAACAAATATATTCAAACATCTATTTTGAATTTTTAATAATTTAATTATTTTGAATAATACAAAAACATAAAAATCCAATTAATATATAATAAAGACAGTATAATCTTGTACTCCTTCTATTCTAGAATAATTATCATATTTCATTTTCAAAAGTAAATAAATTAAAACACATCTAAATTATTATATTATTACCAATTTCATACCTCAACTAATTATCTAGTGCTCCCAATGCATGCCTATGGTATCACCCCATGGATAAACAACAACAACACATTACCCTAATGCCTCAAAGTTTTTTGTCAATTGCAGGGTAAAGGAGGTTAAATATACGCAGTCTGACCCCTGTGTTTAAAAATATAGTGCGACTGTTTCCTGATGACCCATTATGAGCATCCAAAGTTGCATTGACTAACTGTTACTTCATAATTGAAAGAAACATAGACAATTTAAAGAGCTATTTTGCTTTATTTCATCATATCCCAAAGCCAAAAATTAATAAATCTTTGACTCTATCCGAGATTGATGAAAAATATCACCCCATGGATAGTTAGCCAAATATTTCAAAATTATTCTAAAATAGGTTTAAAATCCATAAAAATGGATCCCACATGGTATCTATTAAGGCTAATTGAACTAACCAATTTTTAAAAAATAAATCTTTTCTTTAATTCCCTTATATTTCCTTAAAATCATTGTCTTCTTTTCTTTTCATCCTCTACTTTTCTCAGATTTCCTTCCCCTTTTTTCTTCTTCATTTCTTCATTAAAAAATTGTTGATAATGAAAGTAAAACAATAATATATTCAGTGTAATTTTATAAGTGGAATCTAAGAGTATAAAATATACTCAAACATTTAGCTCCTTTTTTTCATATCAAAGAAATTATTTTCAATAGAATATCAATTTTTTTAAATCAAAGTAAGACTATATAAAAAAATAAGACCAAAAAAAAGGAATACAAAATAAATAAAGCGACGTAACATATAGCAATAAATAGTGATAAACAAAAAAACTATGTGATTCTTAAATAATTATTACTAATAAGAAAAAATTGCGAGGAGACTAACATAAACTATAATTCTTTTTATATTAATATGATGAAAACTAAACTATTATATATTTTAAAATATTAATTAAATTTCATATAATTTATTTCTAAAATAGATTAACAAATACAAGTAGTTCAACCAATCATGATAAATAATCATTTAGCTCAATCATTGGGGACAAAATGAGCACATGAATTTTAATTTTTATTAAGTGTAAGTTAAGCTAACTAGCAAGTCACATACTTTTTTGGGTGATAATATGTGTTTGAAAATAGCCAATAATCTTTAAAATCATACTTTGTTTAAGGAAAAATTAAAGGATATTAAATGACCCTACAAAAAAGGCCATAAAAAAGATAGGATTTTTTTTTTGACAAAATAAAATGAATTAGATTTTGTAAAAATGGTGTATAGCAACCTCCGAAAACAGTCGCGCTATATTTTTAAATATAGGAGTCAGACTACGGATTCCCCTTATCCCGCAATGGGCGCGAGCTTTTGAGGTCTTGGGGTAATGTTGTTGTTGTTGGTGTATAGCGACCTTATTTTTTTTCGTTTTCTACAAAAAATACAATATTAAGACAGACTTAAATAGTAAGAATATTATTATATAGTTGTATATATCAGTCTCAATTGAAATATGCATACGATTTTATGTTGCTTTTTTTTATATTTCGAGAGATAATAATATTTTGATTCCTTAATTATTTATAAATTTTAATTTTATTTCTTGTGATGTTTGATAAAACACATTTTATCTTCAATAAATTAAAGTGTGTGATTTTGATCCATTTATGTAGGAAATATGTTATATTTTATCTATATTAGTGTTGAACATGGAGTAATAGTAGAAGCTTAATCCAACACATATGTAATTAACTGAGGAATAATTCATAATCATGATAAATTTTTGAATATTACAAGCAAAATAAGGGATTAAAAGTGCATGTTTTCAATTAATATTTTTTTAATTTTGTCCTTCAAATGAACTGGTCTTTAGTTTTTGCCTTTGAAATCGATTTTCTTTAAGATTGTTGGACATAATTTATGAAGTATTAGTATATAATATAAATTTATGTCCTTACGAAATAATTATTTATTTCAAAAGATAAATAATCTATTTTGATAGAGACCTAAAAAAAGGAGTTCTTATCCAAATGCGGCGCTGTAAAGGGCCCAAGGCCCATAATTTTTGCTCATCTGCCCACTTTCCAGTTCAAAAGAAAGTGTGATGTTCCAAGGGCCCAATTCAACCTTTCAATTCTCTTGCAAAATATACGATAACTACAACAACAACAACATACCCCAGTGCCTCAAAAGGCTCCCGCTCATTGCGGGGTGAGGGAGGGTCGGATGTACGCA
>JAOTQJ010000007.1:1266973-1279501 GCA_025642045.1 Solanum sejunctum
AAGATTTTCCTCTTTATTTTTAGGAGAATTTTCATAAATAGTCTAGGTGTGAAATTTAATATAGTGAAATAGCTATATTTTACATTATTACATGACATCAATTTGATTATGTCACCTGGAGAGAAGAGAGAAACAAGCGAAATCAAGAGATGGAGGAGAGAGGTAATTTGTATATATATATTTGTCAAATTGTATGTATACCTGTAAAATAATTGAATATGTGTAATTAATATATATATATATATATATGTATTGTATATCTGATAAGCGAGATTGGGAGAGGGAGAGAGAGGTGAGCGAGAGAGGCAGATAGTGGAGAAGCGTGAAATACATATATATATCTGTCGAATTGACTATATATATGCGTCAAAATAATTGTATATTTACAATAGGTATACATATCTAATTGTATATTTGGCAAAATTTCATAGAAAGATAAGAAAGAGGCAGGAGAAATAACAACAAAATTCTAATATAACTATAAATTATAATTTTTTTCACATATAATAGTATAATGTAAATACTATCATATATTTTTGCCTAGTTATGCAATTTTTCCTTCTTTTTATTTGGCGATGAAAATTGTGAGTATCTGAATAAGAGTTGTTTTTTGCCAGTGATATAAATTAAAGTAGTTTTTTGAATTTTTGTAAATAATTTGTAGTGAAAAAAATGATAGCAACTTTTTTTAGTTGAGTAGTTAAATTTTATATATATTTTTTTTAAAATTTTATGATCAAACGTATTTCTCAAAGTTTAATTTTAAGTTTTTATTCTTCTTGCTTCAATCATTCCAAAATTGACAGAAATTATAGTAGGAACGTCGATCCATCTAATTTTAGTATAAACTCAAATCATTTTTTCACTTTATTAAATCATTTAACAATTAAAGAAATTACATAAATTACTAAAATTCACATTTTTATAATTACAGATCTTCGTTTACAAAAATTAAGAGACAATATTGAGATCGCAGCAGCAAGAAAACAACAAGAGTGAGATCGCAGCAGCAAGAAAACAACAAGAGCACGTCTACTCTAACAATATTTCACTTTTTATGGTAGCGCGCAAGCGCGATTAAATTCACTAGTGACTAGAGAGACTATGAAAGTTCACTGAAGTCATAGGAATGTTTAACTAGCTTCAACATGTAACATTTCTGTAAGACACACAAAGGGAACGAACGTCCTTCTGAGAGTAAAATACAATCATAACTACCAATGAGTCACTAGACAAACCAAATCAACCAAGCCATTGTTGACACTTTCGATCCCCACTGCCTCCAACAGCACGACGGATGCTGATCTTCTCATTTGCATATTTTGCCTGGAGATGCTCGAAAGCATTAACATCAAGTTTCCCGGAGACAGATTTCCCTTGCTTCCTTCGAATTTGCTGTTCACGGACAGAAGCCCAAAGTTTATTGATAGCATCTCTCTGTCGGGAGGTGAACCTTGAAACGTTGTCAAAGGCATGCTTGACTAAGATGTCAATACATGTTTGGCACCTGACAAATGGAAGTCACGCCCTATGAGACATTGTAAGATAAGTTGAAAGAGATTACAAGGTTCAGATTGTCAATGGATACTTGACCATGGGGTTTTGTAACGATTTGCTGCAATTTCTAGGCAGGAAATCAAGGCTTCTCGCTGTGATCTCAGAAATCGCTTGGTTTCTTCTTCTTCTTCTTCTTGCCCTTTTCTTGCTTTAGTAGGAGTAACCCTCTTCCCCTTTGATCTGTCATCTTTCTTTGATGTGCTTGGAATCAAATCATCAAGTCCAAATGGATCACTCTCTTCCTTATTATCTGTCTGGGCTTCTTCATTCGCAGCTTCCGTCTTTTCTTCCAAAGCAGCAGCCTCCTCTACATTCACAGCTTCCGTCTTTTCTTCCAAAGCAGCAGCCTCTTCTACATCATCATCTTCAGTTGCAACAGGAAGATTTGAAATTGTTTCTTTAATTCTATTTGTTGCTTTTGAAAACTGAAATGTATCAACGCAGAGAAAAAGAAGAAAAAAAACAGTGTCATACTTCGAGATAAATAGAGAAGCAAATTTTAGGGAAATCACAGATTAGTAGCAAAGTTTGACAAAATCTATGTTGCTCGGATGGTGTGAGGGGCACCCGAAAACCAGTACTGATCTACAAATCTGATTCATCAGGTGTAAGGATACAATCAGTAAATGTATACTACGACAAGTAATTGAAGTCATTAAATTATATTTTTGTAAACACTCGATGTTTTATTTAAAAATTATCTTGTATTGTAGCTGTATTCTAGTAGTACTTTATGTGAATATAGAAGGCATAAACCGAAAATCAAATCAAGTATCCGATTGACCAATCTAGTGCTCCCAAACGTCCACTCACACCCAAATCGTGTCCTGTCAACACGGTGGTTACATCATTTTGATTCATATTTGGTCCTTAACATCCTTCAAACTAACAGACCATCAAAACTAAAGGGAACCATGTGCAGGTCACTTGACAAGATGAAGACAACCCGTTTCTATTTCCTTGACTAAATTAGCATTGAAAATGGCACAGTCGAAAAGAATCCACAAATGGATGATGGAAGAGAATGAAACCGGGGTCGTCCACAAGAGATCATGACCGATCTGCATTTCAGTCATTCAAGTCAAGCTAGCAATTCTCAATGACGAAATGTACAGCAACAAGGAGTGAATCACTCTGCATATAGCACATAGACAACTTTTTTCATTGATAAGATTCAAATACATTAATGTCATAGTGAGCTATCAGTATACAGAACAATATTATTTGCAAATAGAAGAAGTCAAATCTTAAAGTACAAAAATTGAGATGATCTGGAATCATTTTAGTTAGAAGTCTGAATATCCCTAAACGACTGATAAGTGTCATAGAGAGTTCAAAGTTATTGCAATAAACAGGGATAGAAGATATAAAATAGTACAATAAAAGAAGATAACCAGAAGACAACTCCTAAAATTGCTTTTGCAACATAAGCCATTACTGAAAAAACAACTTAAGCCAACTCCATCTATAAGGATTGTCTAACACCGATCATTCTTAGTCTCATTTGGACCTGAGGGATATTATGGCGTTTAACCAGAAGATAACTCCTAAAGTTGCATTTACACCTTGGCCAACTCCAACTCACCTTATTAAAGGAAAAAAAAAACTTATGCCAACTCCAATTATAAGGATTGTCCAACATCAGCCATTCTTAGCATCATTTGGACCTGAGGTATATTATGGTGTTATTTCAACTCCTAGCCGTTCATAACTACCAATACTCTTTTTGGCTATTCTCTTTTATAGGTAAGTCAGTAGAAAAAGTTTACCAGAAGACTCCCAAATTGCACCTGATGCTGCTTCTTCAACAAAAACATGGCAGACCTTAAATATACATCTTCAAAAATCTTTACCAAGACCATCATTTAATTTCCATTATTTAATCTTTTTTACATTTCACAAAAATCATTGGAGCAGTAAATGTTTACATGCTAATCAAGGTTATCCCGTCTTTTCTAACAAGAAATACCTACTCAAGGAATTAAACAACATTCCTCATAGAAGCTTTCAGATCCCAAGATGCGACACATGTGTTCGTCATAAGAAAATAATATCCAGTTCAACCACATAACGGAAAGAGTAATAGTACTTGTCAGCCATGTCAATTATGAGAAGAGAGTACAGTTTCAAAAATCAAAGATTGTTGCTCTTCCCTGTATGGTGCCAATCATAACTTTCAGATATCCCCTTTTTTCACACGTGGAGTAAACCAAAAGAATGCGTTTTGCCTTGTTTTGTTCTGATAACCACATTTTATATTCTTCAAATCTATTCAATTACTTTGGAAGGGCATTTAAACATTGTTTTCAAAATTATGGGGTGAAATACAAAAACTTTCTAAGTATAACCTTGATGCTTTCAGACGCTTGGCATTCGAGCTCTTCTTGCTGTGATGACTGATATGTAAGCCTCATAACATTTTTCCACCAACTCTCCAATTGTAATTTTTTTAAAACTTGAATTGACAAAAATATACACCCCAACAAAGCCATTAACCATTTCAATCATCAGTAGCTTCACAAAAAATGCTATTCAACGGTGAGAAATGGAGTCCGGAGCCAAAAAGGCAACAAATTTATTGAGCAATTCCAAAAGGACTATTTTTTTCATATCAAAACGGTAAAGGGACAGGGGCCCGTGTGCCTTTACCCCAGAGCCAAAACGTTTTTAAGAGACGAAACAAAAAGGCAGATGAAACAAGGGGCACACCACCTTGCGCCTTATCCTTTTTCTTTTCTTCTTCCGTTAACTTCTATTGGTTTTGCCGTACTTGGATTTTTTTTTCCTTTTTATCCTTTCATTTTTCTAAAGGTTCACATTATATTTAATTTTTTTGTGTGAATTTTATATTTAGTCACTCATTCCACCTATAGCTGTTGATCAATCTGATTATCCATTTGATTTTTCCCTTGTTTGTGCAATGGAAATTAAACAAAAATGATGGTTTAATGGCACATAGAACACTACTTAATAGTAATTAATTAGTCCAAGTCTTACTCATATACATAAAAAAAAAATTAATATTTTGTTATATGTGGCGAACCCTTACAAAAATGAAAGGAGAAAAACCAAAAGAAAAGTTCAAACTACAAAAAATCAAAAGCAGTTAACGAAAGAAAAAGGGTAAGGTGCAAGACGGCATGTGCCTTATTTCACTTTGGTAGCACCGCCTTTTCGTTTTGTTTCTTGACGACGTTACGACGCAGGGTTAAAGGTGCACGGGCTTGCACCTTTACCGTTTTGGTATGAAAATACATAGTTGCCCTTTTGGAATTTTTCAACAAATTTGTTGCCCTTTCGGCTCCAGACTCCTGAGAAATGAGAACTTCAGTTGATTATTTATATTTTAGCAAGGTCAATTGAAATGTCAATTGTACCTCCTTTGGTGTTATTCTTTCTTTTTACCACAAACATAAGTGAAACTGTTATGCATTAAGAATAGCACCTCACAAATGCCTCCTGGAACCTAGCATTGAGTTGAAAACTTAGCACCGTATTCTGAGGTAAAGACAGCTTGGAGGACTAATTTTTGGATAAACAGTGCACTCAAGCTGAGCTGGTTCACAAGAAACTCGAGCTTAGTTAAACTGGTTCTCCTAGTTTAAAACTCGAGCTCAAACTACTAGAGCTCATTTGGCGGTCAGCCTAGCGAAGTAAGATGTTTGTAAGGTGAAATCACAATGATACTACTTAATCAAAAAAATCACACTATCACTAGTCCCATAGCAATCCAATCTGTATAGTAATACTTTTACTTCAACATTTCAATATAAGTCAAGTTATCATGATGTTGTCACTTTCCAACGACAAGTCATCACCATGTCATAGTTGAATTGCATTGCATGACGTAGGTCCACCATAGCTTGCATAGGCTCCCTAGCATTGAGTTGAAAACTTAGCACCGTATTCTGAGGTAAAGACAACTTGGAGGACTAATTTTTGGATAAACAGTGCACTCAAGCTGAGCTGGTTCACAAGAAACTCGAGCTTAGTTAAACTGGTTCTCCTAGTTTAAAACTCGAGCTCAAACTACTAGAGCTCATTTGGCGGTCAGCCTAGCGAAGTAAGATGTTTGTAAGGTGAAATCACAATGATACTACTTAATCAAAAAAATCACACTATCACTAGTCCCATAGCAATCCAATCTGTATAGTAATACTTTTACTTCAACATTTCAATATAAGTCAAGTTATCATGATGTTGTCACTTTCCAACGACAAGTCATCACCATGTCATAGTTGAATTGCATTGCATGACGTAGGTCCACCATAGCTTGCATAGGCTCCCTTATTCAGATTGATAACCTAGAAGCTTTGCTTTCTCACCTAAATAGTTAGCAGGACATAATTAGTTCTCTTTGTAAAATAACTTCGTAAAATTGCATGCTTTGGCAGTTGGAGAGACTAACACTATCTTCCTTTTAAATCAAGCATGCAACTTTGGACTCCTTAGTTCCAACAAGAGCAACTGTCTTTGTGTCAAGAAATCCAGAAGCTTTCTAAAACTCTTCACTGAACTAACTAATAGGCACGTTGATCATACTCTAACAGCAGATCACATTGCAAAGAATTTTTGTGAAGAAGAGCTGCTCCCTAAAGTCCGTTCATAATACTTAACAAAATGAGTGCCTTCAAAGTTGTGGATTAAATTACAGAATTAACATTTATGAGACTGTTACTGATGAACTGCATAGAACTCTGTCAGAAATAGACTTATCATAAGAAGAAGGAACTCTATTGGAATAGAGACACTGCAAATAAAATGAGACAAAAGTGTACCACGAAACTGTCATCAGTGAAGAGGTCATTAGCCACCACAGCCCTCATGGTCCACGAAGTTATCATATTTTGCTGTTTCTTTGAGAGAAACTGCAAGATAAAAAATTTATAATCAGATATTCTCCACTATAAGATGTCCAACAGAGCCACTTGTAGACAAAATGATGCACTGCTCACCTCAAATGTATCTTGCGCAGCTGTAAATAATTCATTGTAATCTGCTCGTACAGAGGGCTCATGACAGGCGGTGAGTGATGACATTGAAGCTTCAAGAATGGCGAAGAAATAGTCACGAGTTGCAGGCTTCACACTGCCAGCCTGAATCAGCTGCAACGCAAGCTTTGACGCCTTGCTAAACTTTGAAGTGTTCTTTATATGTGATGCTATTTTTTGCATGGCTTCAATAACTTGTGTCTCTGAGGCATCAGTGGTTGTTTTAAATCTCAATCGTTTTTTTTCAGGAGCAGAAGCTGCAAGTCAACAACAGATGCTCAATACCTTACCCAACTCAAATAATGACTATACATAATACAATAACAAACAAATAGTAACAAGTTGTAGGACAACGAAAGGGAGAAGTGCTCAAAAAGTGAATTTGCGCGAATATATGTAACAGAAAGAAGATAGATTAATCCATAAATTATCCATCAATACCAAAATAGTTGGGGTAGGCCATATAAATTTAATATGGCTCATTTCATTCCAATACTAAATCACCAAAAGATGAAATGTTTGCATCAGCTTTTATCACACTAGAGGTTAGATGGCAATGAATATTTTCAGGTTGAAGCCTTTCTAGCTCCAAATTTCAACTTTCTTGTCTGTACCCAAAGTCATGAAGAATTGGAAAATTAATCAGAAAATCACTATATATACATATTAAACTCGTGATCATCAATGAAAAATCTCACTAATAAGCACCCAAAAGTGTGGCCTCGTGGTCAATAAAGTGCATTGAACACCTTAAGGTGTCAGGTTCAAATTCCAGCAGAGATAAAAACACTAGACGATTTTTTCCCATATGTTCTAGCCTTAGCAATTGTCTTCGTTTCTTTTAGTTCTTTCTCTATACTACTTTGGACTGCTTTTTATTGAGCTGAGGGTCTATTGGAAACAACATGTCTATGTAGTGTGAAGTTTCGCATACACTCTCTACTCTCTAAGTTACTCTACTCTCTAAGTTGTTGTAGCATGCTTTAGCCTTAGTGACAAACTGATATGGTACCTATTTGATGACAGGTGGCAGGTATCCTGCGAAATTAGCCTAGTATCAAAAAAGAATATTTCACTAATGAAAGGATCGTGAATCCTAAAAGGAAATCTCTAAACAGATCAAAACATACTGTATGTTTTCAAATCTCCAAAGAAGAAGATGGCTCAGAGTCCAAGACGCCACAACTCAAATGGTAGCATCACATCTCAAATTACACAGACCAGTATCCCTATTCCCTTCTCAAGCAAAAGGAGCTCAAAACAACCAGAATTGAAGTAGAGAAACTTAAATTCAAGCTATTCAACGCCGTATTTGATCATTAAGCAACGAAAATTGACCTACTTTCAGATTGTGATTCTGCAGGTGGTTTAGTACGTTTAAGGGCACTCTTCAGAGCAGGAGGTGGAGGTGGTAGTGGTTCCGGCGAAGCTTCCGTATGAGTGACGGTGGCACCATTGGCAGAAGACGGCGGCGCAGCCGGAGGAGGCAAATCTTCGAACAGGTCTCCGGCCATTCTGTGAAGCGCCCAAAACCAAAAGCTCTCGAGAGAGCGTGGAAGAGAAAGAGCTGTGTGGGATGATTCTTTTTAATCATGTCTCTTTTAAAAAAGGGAATATAATCACCTTTTATATACTTTTAATATTAAAATTTTTGAATTAATTTATTTTAATATAATTTTTATATAGCATAATTAACTTGTAGGAATAATATGTATCTACTATTAGTAGCTACACTTAAAATATTTGTCATTATAGCTATTTTTTATATAATATTTAAATTATGATTGGTAAAGTAACAATTAGTCAATGCAACTTTCGACGCTCCTCATAGGTAATCTGGAAACAGCCGCTTTATGTTTTTAAACATAGGGGTTAGGTTGCGTACATCCGACCCCGCTTATCCCGCAATGAGCGGGAGCCTTTTGAGACACTGGGGTATGTTGTTGTTGTTGTTGTATTTAAATTATGATAATTACAAAAGTATCAAATTACTAAGACACACTATAAAGTTCTAGGAGAAATAAGTAGAGATGCAGGTGAGAAAAAGCGTGTCCATTTTCTAGAATCAATTTGGATTTATGTCAGGAGGAACGACTAATAAGGTCATCCATCTTGTGAGAGGTTAGTGGAGAAATACAGAGAAATATACATTGATCTTAGAAAGGCCTATGAAAAAGTCACGAAGAATGTCCTATGAAGATATTTGGAGGCTAAAAGTGTCCCGATAGTGCATATTAGGATTATAAAGAATGTGTATGATAGCCTTAAGATTCGGGTTAGTACAATGGAGGAATTCGAAGCATTTCTCAGTGGAGATAGGGCTACATTAGAGATCAATTCTTAGCCCAATAAGTTGACACAATTTATTCAGAATAAGGCTCTATGATGTATGTTATTTGCAGATGACATAATAGTGATTAATAAGATATGAGACAAAATTAATACTAAGTTGAAGGTTTTGGTGACAAACCCTAGAGTTAAAGGTTTCAAGTTGAGTAGGACCAAAATGGAATATTTGGAGTGTAACTTTAATAATGCATTAGATGAAGTGAATGTGAAAGTGAGGCTTAACATATAGGCTATTCTCAAAAAGGAAAATTTCAAGTATCTTGAGTCCGTAATCTAGGATAGTAAGGATATCTCGCATTGGGGGGAGGGGTTTGGATGAAACAAAGACTTACCTTTGAAGAGTTGTATGGTAAAAGGATTTCACGCAAATTAAAAAGTAAGTTCTATAGAATGGTGGTTTGAACGTCCTTGTTGTATGGGGTGAAGTGTTAGCTAGTTAAAAACTCATATATTCAGAATATGCATGTTGAAAAATGAGGATATTGATATGAATGTGTGAGCATACTTGAAGCGATAAGATTAGGAATAAAGTTGTTGGGAGAACGTGGAGCGACCTTTGTGGCAAATAAGATGAGGGAAGCGAGACTTAGATAATTTGGACATATAAAGAGAAGGTATGTTAATGTGTCGATGAGGAGGTATCAAAGAGCTTGGTTGTAGAAAGTATGCAGAGAGGTTGAGATAGATCGAAAAAGTATTGGGAAGAAGTAATTAGACAGGACATGGCGCAATGTCATGTTAGACATGACTTTTCGACAGAAAAGAGCACAGTCGCGTATAAGGGTAGAAAGTTCGTAGAGGTAAAGTGTTGTTTTGCCTTGTGAAAGCTTAGGCTTGTTAGTGCATGACGTTGCTTGTAGTTATTGACATATTGTTATCTATTGTGTTTTGATTATCACTCTGTTTCGTTTCTTTCTTGTAGACCTTATTATTTTTGGTATTAATTGCTATGCTTTATTCATTATTTTCTTCCTCTTCTACTTGAATCAGATGCACTTGAGTCGAGAGTTTTTTAAAAATAATTTCTCTATCTACATTCTACTCTACCTAGATCCCACTGAGTGGAATTTGTATGTGTTTTTTTTGTCAAAGGGATTTGTATGTTATTATTATTGTTGTTGTGCTCCTCTTGTTCTATATTAAAGTTTTTGTAATTAGAAAGACGATAAATATGTGATCCAGAGAGCCATTTGTTAGGCTAACAATATGATTTTTGATGATTAACTAAATATAACGAACATGCATACACAATAATATAATATCATACATGTCTGAATTAAAATCGATAATGAATATGTTAAAGAATTACTGAAACTAAAAAGTTAATTTCTTAATTAATGGCTACTACAAAAGGTGGTATAAAAGTACACCGTAAGAAGCGAATCATCAATCATGTAAATTGGGAAAAAAGACTATTGAATGATAGCAAACAAATTTCAAGTGTGTCAAAGAATTTCTTGAGAAATTAGGAATATATATTATTCAATAAATCAAGGAGCACGAAAGAACATGAAAATATTATAATAAATATCCTTTATAAAATTATTAATTTTATAAAATTTTTGAATCTTATTACAAAATTTAAATTATAAAAAGAATTAAGATTGAAATGATATATGGTCATGTGCATGAAAAATCTTAGAAAAATCGTATAAGAATTTATTTTTCATTCAACTACTCTTGTCATAAGCATTTTGGACGATTATGACTCTAGACTTCTTCTTTATTTACAATGTTTATATGTTATAAACTCATTGACTTGTTGCTTTAGTATATGGATTCTTGTCGAAACTTCATAGTATATGGATTCTTGTCGAAACTTCATGCCATCCTAATTGCTAAATGATCTCGTTATTATGAATATCAAATATTTAAAAAGATGTGTAATTGAGAAGGATCGTTTAGCAAATAATGATGAGACAAAATATATCATGTTGCCTAAAGAAGTATGTAATAGATATTTGGTATAAGTAAGTATTTTACGTAGAATTGGATTCAATAAAAATTTTATATTTAAATATTAAATTTTTTAAAAAAAAAACTTAAAATTTGAAACCATGAAAATTGCTTCGAAAATTTTGTGAAGGTATACTAATATTTAATTATGATATGGCATATTCTCTAATATTATTGAGTTTATAAATGAAAATGTTTCTGGGAGAACAACGTAAAATTTCTTCATTGGGACTTAATAAACACTATAACACATATTTATAAAGCCGCTAATTAGATCAATTAGTAAGTATATTTGAGTCACTTATTACATTTTAAATATAATTTTTACATTTATATTGATTGATTTTGTTAGATTAGCTTTTGTAAAATATTAAATATTATTTTAAAATATTTTTTATTTGTAGCTTTTTCTTTTTATAAGTATGTTTTATAACAAAAATCATCTCAATCAAATGTTGAGAGTAAATTTTGATGGAATATTTGAAATCGAATTTTTATAAACATCGTGTGAAAACGTCTTTTTTTTGTAGGCATCCAATTTGTGATAGAGAACTTGTTATACTAATCTTTTTAATTAAAAAAATTGAATCGCTATAGTTTTTTAGATTATGTGTTCCTCCATGTTCTATCAAAGTTTTTGCAATTGAGAAGACTATGTGATCTAGAGAGTTATGTGTTGGACTAACAATATGAAAATATTATCATATTTACATTCTAAAAACAAGTTCTCGAAACAGAAGATCGATGTTGGAAAGAAAAAACCTCTCTTCTATATAATAACTTACAAATCACATAGAAGAGATAATCTGCACTAGCAAACTCGGTGCGACGAACTCAATCCAGAAGACAAATTCCTTACTTCTGGGGACAAGAGATTTCAAACTTGAAACCTCCTACATGAAAATCCAAAGTCCAAATTACTGGGCACCCCGAAGGTTAGGTTCTTAGGTTCTTGGGCTCTTTAACATTCATATTGAATTGAGAGAACAAGAAGATGTCAAGATGTCATATACTTGTATACAAAATATCAATTTAGTATTGTTGAATACATCCAGACACAAAGAAAAATAATTAGTGTGACTTCATTTGGGATAGAATTTAAGAGAAAAGTTTCCAATTATTTTACTCATAAAAATAAATTGTTTATCTTCCATAGCTTCACTTTGGATTTTTGAAGGCAAATTAAGTCTTATTTTTTGTAATATAGTCATGTCAATCCTAACTTCTTCATTCATATGATTTCTTTTTGAGATATCATCTGTAGCGAAATAAATAATTTTACAAAAAGTATTTAAACTTTGAATAATAAATAATTTTTTTTTACAATGAGTCACAAAAAAAAACTAAAATAAAAATTATACTATATACAACTAAATTATATGTCTTAAAAATACATTTTAATTAAAAATGAATTTTTAATGCAATTAAAACACGATTTTAAGATTGAAATTACTATTTTGATCCATCTTAATTTCTGGACAGGTTTTCCATCAATCTCGGATGGAGTCAAAGATTGACTATTTTTTGGCTTTGGAGTATAATTGAATAAAGCAAAATGGCTCTTTAAACTGTCTGCGCTTCTTTCATCTGTAAAGTAACAGTTAGTCAATGCAACTTTCGACGCTCTTCATGGGTCATCTGGAAACAACCGCTTTATGTTTTTAAACATAGAGGT
>JAOTQJ010000007.1:1295075-1306996 GCA_025642045.1 Solanum sejunctum
GTACTTTAGTAATGGAAGAGTTGACGCGATCTATTTAGACAGAGATTCTATGGTGTATGTTATTAATAGAGGACATAATACTAATTGATGAGACACAAGATAGAGGTAATGTTAGGTTAGAGGTTTGGAGACAAACTCTAGAGTCCAAATAGTTCAGATTGAGCAGAACCAAAATAAAATATTTAGAGTGCAAATTTAGTGTTGCATTGGATGAAGCGGGCGTGGAAGTAGGTCTTGCCACATAGATTATTCTCGAGAGAAAATTTTAAGTATCTTGGGTCCGTAATCCAGGATAATGGGAATTTCAATGATAATGTCACACATCACGTTGAGACAACGTGAATGAAATGGTGGCTTACCTTTGGCATCTTGTGTGTTAAAAACGTACCACCTAAACTTGAAAAGTAAGTTGTATGAAAATGGTAGTTAGACTGTCCTTGTTGTATGGAGTAGAGTGCTGACCAGTTGAGGACTCACATGTTTAGAAAATGTATATTGCAGAGATGAGGATGTTGAGATAAATGTGTGGGCATACTAAGACCAACAACATTAGGAATGAGGTTATCCAAGAGAAGGTAGAAGTGGCATCAATGGTGAGCAAACTGAGAAAAGCGAGACTAAGAAGTGAGATAGTTTGTGCATATGTAGAGGAGGTGCAAGAGGTTGATTGTAAGGGGTATGGAAAAAGGTAGAAGTAGGCCGAAAAAATATTATATTTGAATTATCACACTATTTTGTTGGTATTACTGCTTCTTTCTTGTAATCTTTACACTTCTTTTCTTATTAAAAGGTTCACTTTCCCCATTATTTTCTTCTTCATTTACTTGATTTTGATGTACTTGAGCTAAGGATCTTTTCAAAACACTCTCTACCTCCATGAGGTGTGGTAAGATCTGTGTACACTTTATTCTCTCTAGATCCGCACTTAATGAAATCTCATTGGATATGTTGTGAATTAGTATAAGACTAATCACCTTCTTTAATTTACTTTAATAACAACTAAAGATATCAAGTTTAAGATCAATCTCACCTCCTAAAGAATTGTTCTCGTAAGATTGTAAGATAAATCCATGTTCATCACATACAAAAGTGTAAAAAACAACCAACAACAACAATAACATACCCAGTAAAATTCCACAAGTGGAGTATGAGGAGGGTAGAATGTATGCAGACTTTACCACTATCATAAAAGTAGAGAGGCTGTTTCCTGAGAATCCTCATCACAAAATCCGTACGCAAGAAAGAACTAGATATGACAGTGTAAAAAACAAAAACCTCTAAAATAATATTAATCATATCATATATAATAACACAATCCAATCCTATATATAGGAAAACCTATCCTAAATGGCGTTGGATTCAAATCATACCTTTATAAAAATAATAACTAGGAAAGTTTAAACTAAGAAACTTTTAAACTAGAGAACTTTAAATTAGGAAAATAAAGCAAAACTATTCCAAAAACTACCCAACAAAAATAGGAAAAACCAATCCTAAATAGCTTGATTTTTCAAATCTCGGGGCACCTCTTGGACTCCATGTAGCCAAATCCCTTTTTTTTGTTTTGAGCTTGAATTGGACACTTATTTCATGATAAACTTTTTCTTGATTTTTAATTGAAGCTCGTCAACTTTTAATGAATGTACGCCAACGTGGATGGTATAAGTAATCCTACCCCATTGGATGGGATATCAAAGCAAACTTGTGATGGGAATAAATGAAATATTTTTTTTCAAGAATAAAATCTAATTGGAATTTAGTAATTGTCCACATCAATGTGTTTTCTAAAAGTCCACATCAATATGTTCTTTGTGTTCTTTTTTTCTTAGATAAATAAGGTAACCTAACACATTAAAATTCCCGCTATACACAGAATTTAATAAAAAATTTAGTTAGAAGAATCTATTATATGTAATTTCACCTTGTATTTTTAGTAGAGACTAAACTTATAACATATTAATAACTTTATTAGTTATTTCAACGCTTTCTTTAAATATTCAAATCATTTTTGTAGCATTGTATTTGATATTCCTACACATCCATCTTCTTCTCTTTTTATTTTGAAAATAAAGGTCGTTACTTATTTTTCCTGTGCATTTTTTGAAGATTATTGTTTCTTATTTATTTCGAAGACAACCTTTCTGCCCCAACAAAAAGGGAAGGAAGAAAAAACAAGAGTTCTGACTTTTAAAGGGACCACACAAATACAATCAATCAACTATACAAGACAATTATTGGAAATGGTTCTGCATCAAAGAACATAAATCCACCATCTCCTTCCAGTCTCTTAAACACACAAGGCAACCATCTCCTATGTACTTTTTTCCTTCACCTCCTTGGGGTTGTATTGATGATAAACGCCAAGGCACTAAATTTTACATCAAAACCTCAAACTGATCCACAAGGGTTTTTAGATACACTTACCCTTGTCAAAAAAGGCAACCAAATTGTATATTTTAGGATTAAATGGATCAAAAAGAACACATAAAGCTACATGCAGTTCTTGTACCACTTCCTCTTCAAGGCCATATAACACCATTCACACATCTTGCCATGAAGATTGCATCAAAAGGTTTTACCATCACCTTTGTCAACACAGAAACAACTCACCAGCAGATAGCTAAAGCTCAGTCACTTAAAGATGACGACAACCCTTTCTCCGATGGACAGAAATGCGGTCTTGACATTCGTTACGCCAAAATTAGTGATGGTTTTCCACTGAGTTTCGATAGGAGTGCCAATGCAAGCCAGTTTGTGGAAGGTCTCATTCATGTTTTCCAAGCTCATGTGGATGACTACATTGGAAATCTAGTTCTCTCGAAACCAAATCCACCAGTTTCTTGTATAATAGCTGATAGTTTCCACGTATGGGCATCAACGATTGCTAAAAAATATAATCTTGTTAATGTTTCATTTTGGACTGAACCAGCAACAGTGCTTAAAGTCTACTATCACATGGACCTGCTCAAGAGTAATGGCCACTTTGGGTGTTATGGTATGAACCCAATATCTTGAACTATTACTGTCTAATCACAGTCTACATTACATAATCAATTAGCTGATGAATACTAATTTTGTCCAGATAAGTGTGAAGACACCATTAGATACATACCTGGAATCCAAGCCATTGAACCAACAGATTTACCTTCATATTTTCAAGATGCTGATCCAAGCACCGTGATGCACCGTTTTGTGTTCAAGTGTATTGAAGATGCACAGAAAGCAGACTTTGTCATTGGTAATACAGTGCACGAGCTAGAGTCTTCATCTATCTCGGCCTTACAAGAGAAGCAGCCCTTTTATGCAGTTGGGCCGGTCTTCCCCACAAGCTTCACCAACAGAACAATTTCAACGAGCCTGCTACCGGCATCAGATTACACCAACTGGCTCAATAGCAAACAAGATGGTACAGTGTTATACATCTCATTTGGTAGTCTTGCTAAACTGAGTAAGCAGGATATTCTGGAAATGGCACAAGGCATTCTGATAAGTAAGGTCAGTTTCATTTGGGTGCTACGTCACAATATCGTAGGTTCTGGAGAAAGAAACATTTTGCCTCTTGGATTTGAGGAAGAATCTACAGGTAGAGGATTGGTTGTGCCATGGTGCTATCAACTAGAAGTACTATCACATCCAGCAGTCGGAGGGTTTTTGACTCACTGTGGATGGAATTCAATCTTGGAGAGCATATGGTGTGAAGTTCCAATGGTGTGCTTTCCTCTTTTGACAGATCAATTTACCAACAGGAAACTAGTGGTTGATGATTGGAGGATTGGTGTGAATCTTTGCACAGGAAGATTGATCAGGAGGGAGGTAGTAGCAGAGAATATTGGAAGGATAATGACTAAATCAGATGAATTGAAGAAAATAATAGAGAAAACAAAGATGATCCTTCAGCATGCACTTTCAGATGACGGATCTTCAGAGAA
Organism: Solanum sejunctum; assembly: GCA_025642045.1. Classification (NCBI taxonomy): domain Eukaryota; kingdom Viridiplantae; phylum Streptophyta; class Magnoliopsida; order Solanales; family Solanaceae; genus Solanum; species Solanum sejunctum. Next base: position 1,299,005 of record JAOTQJ010000007.1, read on the forward strand.
GAATCTCAACCAATTCATACAAGACCTTAACAACAAGATTCTTCAGAAAAAATGAGTCAGCCCATCACAGTACTTACCAACATTGATTCTGCAAAGCCAGAACCTAGCAAGTGAAGTTTTAGTTCGAAAACAATTGTTGCCAAGTGAATCATGATATGACATACAACAATTACTAAGCCTTAAACTAGTTGGGTCAGCTATATGAGTCCACAAAATTTCCTCCCTAATTGTATGACAGCATGCATAATTGCGGGAGAAAAACTGCTCAACAATTCATTCACACCATAAATGTAACATGGGAATATCTTCTACATTCAAATATTGAAGTGTATGATAATGACAAGGTAAAAAGACATTCAATTGACAACACACATATTTTACTTCCAGCCTTCAAGTTGACTTACTTTTCACAATTAGCAGATGAACAGCAATAAAAAGCCCTTGAGAAGCTTCTCAAACCAATACTGCACCATCATAGTGTAAACTGACATTGAAACAGCCCAAGCTTAAGATAGCAAACAACTGGAGTCAACAGAAAGAGTGACCATCTTCTCAAATTTTTGCTCATTTTTTTCTGCATCTCATCGTACAATAACATCTCTAAATATATTTCACAAGACAAAGTGCCACTTGCATGCATAGCTAGAAATGACTGAACTTTCATTCAAAGGAATCTCAGGTGCAGACGTTATACTCAAGTATATACTTCTACACATAATTGATTTAGCTCTATTGGAGGAGGATTAAAGGGTAAAGAATAACACATTTATCTTCTTTTTTTCAGTTTCTTAAGCTCAAGGAACATCAACGTAGCTGCTTGCAAGCTCACGTTCTCTCATCAAACCTATGCAGACATGAGGCTTCTGGAACTTCCCATGAATCCATACTCTTCGCATGATCTTCCCATTTCGTCGATTCACTGACTGGACACAACAATATTCAAGTTCAAGCTGCAAAAAGGTTCACAAATATGTTAATATGGAACCGAAATTCCGGTTTGTAGTTGCACAAAATAGCACAATGGGAAATAATACCTCAGTGAATCCTGTGCCACAGAAGAGATCTCGTACACTATCCAAGCAAAAAAAGTAAGACCTTGTTCCATCGGAACGAACATATTCCCTGTATCCTACTCTTTGCTCTGGCTCGAACCGAAGCATGGTCATATCATACAGACCTGAGTTTCACATTCCCCAAATTCAGATACTAGGAGAAAATCTAAACAGATTCCTTCATTTGAAAGATACAAATTTAGGCCATGTTTGTACCATAATCCCTGAATAACAACAGCCCTCCGGGCTTTAGAACAGAGAAGCATTCTGTGATTGCTCTCGACATCCTGTGAAGTGGCACTGCTGATAGCGTAAATATCTGGCAGATTACGAATAGAATATCCATATACTTAGACATTTGATTTTTGTAGAACCAATTGTGAAAAAAAGGGCTATTTTATAGACATAATTACGAATGTACATACTAAGGTAACAAAATCTACTCCACCAATGCAGTTATTGTTCTTGGCAGCTAGGAAATCTTGCTTACTGCAGCTTCTTGCATCTGCAAGAGCAACACTTTGATTTTAAAAAATAATTCTTTGCATATACAATGAAATGCAGAAGACTTGATACATTTCCTCACCTGAGGAGCACATATTCTGCTTCTGGAAGAAATTTTCATGGCAAGAAGTGCAGATTAACCAGTTTGGAAATCCACTTGCAGAGAAATCACATTGGAATGGGTAAAAACGTTCTTTAGCCAAGTTTATATTAGCAGCTTCAATATTCTCTTTAGCCCTCTCAAGAGCCTCTTTACTGCAGTCACAGGCATACAGAGAGATGCTCTTGTTTCCACTAAAGAGATAAGCAAAGTTTCAGCAATGAGATAAGAATAATAAGGTCGTGATAGAAATAGAAATTCTAAATGAGCAAGTGTACATGTTAGCCTTGTTGTAACACAGAGATGAAACCAGATAAACCTAAACTAATTTAGAGAAAGAATGAAGATTCTTCAGCATTGTTCTTAAATAAGGTCAAGTAGCTACATCACTATCAAACCAAAAAAGCTTTGATTTCATCATAATTTCATATTTTTACTCTATCAGCAGTGTTATATATAAATGAGATTGAATAGAAGGTAGAGATTCTACTCTAATCATCTATTTGAGCACAGAAGCCTCATATATTGAGTTTGGACATGAAATTTGTGGTTACTTCCAAGTCTAACAAAAGAATAAAATGACAAATTAAGAATAGCTCCACTCAATATCATTAATTATGAAATATCAAAATATGACTACAACAACATACTCAGTGTAATCCCACAAGTGGGGTCTGGGGAGAGTGGTGTGTAAGCAGGTAGCCTTACCCCTAAGCTGTGAAGGTAGAGACGTGGTTTTGGATAGGCTCTTGGCTCAAGTAACACATATCAAAATCAAGTATGCAAAGGACAAGCAGTAATGAAGGAACCATGCTGATAAAAAAGGAGAAAGAGAAGAGTAGCAACAACAGATAACATGATAATCGAAGCAAAGGACCAGAGCTAACAGCAGGTAATAATAGGACTAGCGGCTTATATTATGTACCTTACAGAAAGAGAATTTTGGTAGTAAACTTCCTCAGCCTAAAAGTTTTTAAATAATTAAGTCACTCAAGGCAACTGCAGTTCTTCCTCACCGTAGGATTGCCAGAGCTGTACTACCATTTCCACAACCGATCTCCAAAACTGTCGAGCATTCTCCGCAAGAGGCTAGCTCTGGGAATTCCTTAAGCAAGTACCGACGCTCCTACATGGAAGAACTTAAGTTAAGAGAAAGAATGTAAAGTGGAATATAGGTTTTTCTAGTAGTTCAAGAAAAGGCTTGCTCTACTTGCTGCAACTGCCAATAAGATCAAAGTACTGAAATATGCAACCAAAAATAAATACCCAAAGAAGCAGCTGATGGCCATTAGTCTTTAAAGACAATAATAAGATGATGTCATTTGAAGAAATAATATATGATTCTCAAAGCAGAGATTTACAGCCAAAGCAATAGCGATCAGCAGATGCCTGAGCTCTCATCCTAGTTGACATATGAGAAAAATAAATCTTGCAGTTCTGTCTCTTTTGAGCAAGAAATTATCTTCTTAAACTTGCTATACATTCTTATGGTACATAACCATAGGGATCATTGTTGCACCACATTCCAGTAGTTGTAACATAGATTCCATGACAGACCAAGCCAAAAATTTGAAAACCTCACTCTTGTTCTCCATTTTGATGATTGGAAAGATCAAGGGTTTTTTCCGTCCCTTAGTCACCTTCTAGTGTTTCACCACTGTATAAGAAAGGATTCCACAAAAAAACTACCAAGTACAATTCTTTGCTAATTATCTGAGACATGAACACTAGTAGTCTTAAAAGTAGCACAAAACTCAAAACTGGAACTCAATACTTGATACCTTGGGAATCACACCTCTGAAACTGAATCCCTGGTAATCAGCTACCAAAGATTGCTTTCAATCCTACAAACCATGGAACCTAGACCTCAAATGCATACTTAAAATGTGTGAAACTCGCAAGACTCCAAAGTAGCCTCATGGATTAAGCTTTATTGCCCAAGTCAAAGGAGGATTTTGGTAAGAGAAAGGGAGGGAATAGAGAGTTTGTAAGAGAAAACATATGCTTTTATTAGAGATCTGCCTAGGAGAGAAACGTTCTACAAGTGAACTAGGTCTTCTTAACGGTCCAATACTTGAGATTTGAATCACTGAGTTAAGTGGGACCACAATCATAAATTCCCTGGAGCTACCCATAGTCCAACCTCAAATCTAGTGCTGATGAAAAGCCCCAACATCAAAAAATTGAAGGAACTTCTAAATGTGGAAGTAATACAATAAATTGGTATGAATACTTTCTTGGATCTTTACTAAAAATGCCAAAGCAGCAGCAACAACAACATAGCCAGTGAAATCTCACAAGTGGGGTTTGGGGATAGTAATATACATGCAGACCTAACCACTACCTCGTAGAGATAGAAAGACTATTTCCATAAGACCCTTGGTCATATGCAGCAACTCCATATACAAAAAAGAAAATATAGCGAGTCACAAGAGAATAGTGCAAAGTATACCAAAAAGAAGCAACAACTACAACAAAATAGTGCAATAATTGAAACATAATACAAGGATAAGGTATTAAATACAATAATAATTAATGATGGATATAAAAAAACAAGAACTAATGTAATACAATTAGTACAATGGCAAACACCCTCCACCCTAAGCAAGACAACACTACACTACCTACAAATCTTCTATCATAATACGCGCCCTCCATACCCTCCTATTTAAGTTCATTTCCACGACAATCTAAAGTTAAGTTATATCTTATCTTATCACCTCTCTCAATACTTTTCCAGTCTACCTCTGCCTCTCCTTGTACCCTCTATAACCAACCTCTCGCACTTCCTCACTAGTGCATCCACATATCTTTTTTTCACATGTCCAAATCATCTTAGTCTCTCTTCTCTCATCTTGTCCCCACGAAGGCCACTCCCACCTTATTTCGAATATCCTCATCACTAATCGTATTGCTCCCAATATGTATCCACGTCCACCTCAGCATCCTCATCTCCACAACATGCATCTACTGAACATGAGAGTTTTTGATTGGCCAGTATTCCATCCCGTATAACAATGTTAGTTTAGCCACCACTCTATATAACTTATGTTTGAGTTTCGGTGGTATCTTCTTATCACACAAAATTCTAAAGGCAAGCCTCTACTTCATCCATGTAGCACCAAATGACCATAGACCAACAACTTTGGCAATAAAGATCGTAAGTGTTGGATCAATTAATAGACCTGGCCTAGAAAACTGAGTATGTGCACAAACATAGGCTCCGATACAGAGAATCTCGGCCAACAATTATGCACAGAATAGTACCTCGAGAAGAACATAGCTGCTACAACTGCATCCTCCAACCTCAGTAAAAGTACACAGTAATTAATCCTTCAAATACAAAGATTTTTATGCTCTCTCTCTTCTGCCTAAGTCTCATTGACATAGGTAAATGCACACCAGGAATTTCATGAGTTCCAAACGTCACAATGGTGAATTTGAGACACGATGCACAAGATCTATAGGGTTGGAAGAAAACCTTGAGACTGAGTCAGCTATCCAACCGTCCAATGTCAGACCTAAGTTGCGAGTTTTGATTCATCAAACCTTGATTGACGAGGTTGAGGTTCCATACTTTGTTTGGTACCAACAAATACTTTTGTAAAACTGTCAAATTTCCTGTAAACATCACTCCAAGTTCACCAAATCGTTTCCCACATTCATGCCTTCTAGTATTTCACATTTAATTAATGAGCAGTAACAACAGTGCAGTTGCTGCAGAACCCATAAACTTCAAATCTTGGATCCCTTTGAGTGACAAGCAATCATTTTCCATTTAAACTACTAAAGTTCAAATCTTTATGGAAAATCCCAGGTTTCTAACACTTCTCTAATGCAACCCTACTAATAAAGCTTACACACTTAACCAATTTAAGAAACAAAATACTCCCTCTTCCATTACAATTTATATTTTCTTTTTGACAACTCTTTAGTTCTAAATCAAACAAACAAATCGAAGCGAGGGAGTATAATATACAAATGCAAGCTGAACATACCAAATCATTATTACTTACCTTGAAGAATTTTCCAGTGGAATGGCGAGTGTGGAACTTGTTCCATGCTTCAGAATCTTCCTGCGGCAAAAGGGTATGTTGATTTTGGGTGATGGAATCAGGAAAAGGAAGCAAGTGGCGAGCAAAAGAAGGATTGTTTTCGATCTCTTGCCGAAGTTCATCCCATTCAAAGTCCTTCGAGTAGTAGTTTGCCGCTGCAGCCATAGTTTCTTCTTCCATGGCTCCTTCTCTTTCTCTGAATCTTCTTAAATTCAAAATATATATGAGATTTAGGACTTAAAATACATATTTAATTTACTTATGTATACCCAAAAGAATTTCAATTCGAGCTGAAAATATTTATCAAATATTTTATTATGGGTTTGTGTACTCCATTGGGACAAACATTAATTTGACCATCTAAATAAAATTTAAAAAATGACAAAAAAAAAATCATTTCCATAAAAAATGTTAAAAGATATTTTTGACTCTGCTTGTTTAATGTATGTATGAGTTTATAATCTACCAAAATTTGAGTTACTATTATGACCATGGGATTGAAATCATTGTTTACTTGTAACTTTGTGGCTCAATTTTAGAGACTCGGAGCTGAAGAATTCATCTCAACTTAAATATTAAGTTTAGAAACTCGGAGCTGAAAGTTAATTTCGTTATTCTTTTCAACTTAAATATTAAGTTTAGTTCATTTAATTTGGCCTCAAATTAGAGGCAAATGTGATTGAAATTCTCATCTATGGTTCATCACTCCATTCATTAGTTTTTGAGTATAATTTGGTCTTGACAACCTCCTCTTTTGATATCTATACTCGTAACAATTCAAACGGTATGAGCATTTCTTCGTTGAAAAATTATGTTGCATGTAAAATTAAATTGTATGTATACATTAGTTAAATCCATGCTTTGCTTGGTCATGTGAAAAGTTTAATATTAAATGTTAAATCCTCAATCTTCTCGACAATTCATAAGAGCAAATAAAATGAGAACTTAGGTTTATAGAGTATATCTGATCGGAAATTATACAACATATGTTTGATGGAAGAAGTACAAGGTACCCGGTGGACTAATCAAAGCAAGCACGCATTGGCTTGGCTCGAATACCATGATTATGGAAAAAGCACGAGTCAAAGTTTATGATGTTTGAAACCAAAACTAACAATGTGACAGGTGCAAAATTAAGCTCAAAAGACTTCCTCAAGGTTTGATTGAGATCATGTGTGAGTAGCTAGTATCAGTAACATCCTTCTTGTTTCTTGTGTAAGGAGTGTGTTGGGGGGAAAGGATGGAACTCATACCACTGGCTTGGCATATTTCACTTCAACATATGCCAACAGGAAACAGTCTTTCTACTTCTATAAGGTAGTGGTAAGGTCTACGTACATTCTACCCTCCCCAGACTCCACTTGTGAAATTCCACTCAGTATGTTGTTGTTGAACATATGCCAAGAGCACTGAATTGCAAGCAGAATTATGGTTAGGAAGAAGCTGGTTTTCTCTAACAAAGACTTGATGCATTTCGATAAGGAGGCATGATATGAAGGTCTCTGGAAACCTTTTGGAGTTATGTATTTCACCATTAGTACCACACACCTCACAAGCAATCATCCCCGCCCGTTTGTAGAAGTCATGGAAGTTCATCGAGTAAGACATGTAGGAGAACAGATTTCCTTATTAGACCGTTCATTTTCACCTGTAGGTAGATACCATACTTGTAGCAATCGGCCTCAAGGTTATGATCAATGGCCAACTACAGATATTGAACTTGCGCACCCTCAATGCTACTTCAAATTAATCCATTCCAGGCATTTGAAGATCCTGGCTGACAACTTGAAAGGTTGTCAATGAAAGGCCTAGAGCAACCAGAAACTGAAAACCAGTTGATACACTTTCTGTTACCAGTCCATTAACATCATTCAGCATTTTCTTCTTGTTATCATCAGCGTGGAATACACGAAGGCCTCTGAACATTGAGCTGGAAATTAGTTTCTCCAAAGGGTTTCTATATTAAAACTTCTGTTTCCTAAAAGATGACTGTTCTTCTCAGGATGTCATCACTTGCACGTGGCCCTGGGGATTTAAGGACATCAATACAAATAAAAATCCAAGTCAGAGTAAGCAATATGGTAACCAGGCTATTACTTCATCACTTTCACAAACCAAAGTACTTCAAATAGCAGAAGCAAGGAAACTAAAGACAATAGTTTTCTTGTTCGGATTATTCATTATTAACATCATAAGCAGCATCTAAAAACATTATTATACAACAAAAATCAAGAGAAATCATCAATTCTAAGGATGAAATTCTCACAAAAGGAAAAAAAGG
>JAOTQJ010000007.1:1307096-1334961 GCA_025642045.1 Solanum sejunctum
GCCATTTTGCTTTATTCCATCATACTCCAAAGCCAAAAAATAGTCAATCTTTGGCTCCATCCGAGATTGATGGAAACCTTACGCACCCTCAATGCCACCTCAAATTCGTCCATTCCTGGCATTTGAAGATCCTGGTTGACAACTTGAAAGGTAGTCAGTGAAGGGCGTAGAGCACCCAGGCACTGAAAACCAGTTGATACATTTTCTGGTTACCAGTCTATTTACATCATTCAGCGTCGTCTTGCTGTTATCATCAGCGAGGAGTACATGAAGGCCTCTGAACATTGAGCTGGAAATTGGTTTCTCCAAAGGGTTCCTATATTCAAACATGTGTTTCCTAAAGATGACTTTTTGAAAACTAAGAATGGGTGTCATCACTTGCACGTGGCCCGGGCATTCAGGGACATCAATATATTTTCCTGCACCATCTAAAAATTATGAAGAAAAAAAAAAGAAGAAACAAAGAAAGAAAATACAGGTCAGGGTAAGCAATATGGTAACCAGGCAGAAGTTAGGAAAGTAAAAATCCAAAAAGTGAGCGGGAAAGTTCAGGATTCTTCTTTGGATAAAAAACGTTCCAGATTTCCTCTGAAATGTTATCAGTTGAACTTGTAAGAAGCTCCAGCATATGCCTTGTAAGTTGTAGGTATACCTACAACTTACAAGGCATACCTACATATACCTACAACTTACAAGGCATATGCTGGAGCTTCTTACAAGTTCAGCTGATAACATTTCAAAGAGGACATCTGGAACGTTTTTTATCCAAAGAAGAATCCTGAACTTTCCCGCTCACTTTTTGGATTTAGTTTAAGAGATGCAAGGTCACGGCCACAAACCATCAAAGGCGAATCCCCCCTTTGCGCTCAGATAAACAAAGGCAACATCTTTATCTGCCTCCTTACGAACACATCTTTCATTCTCATATATAGCGAATCGCCCACCACTTCCTCTCTCCCTCTCACGCCCACATCCGATGCAGATGTGAGCACTACATATCTATTTAGGTGATTTTTTATATGAAGATGCTTGTATCTAGTTTCGCATTAGGAACTAAAATGAAGCTAACTAACATCTAGTGTACATATTTTGCATCCAAGGGTGTATGGCCTAGTAGTCAATGAAGCGAGTTGAGAACCATAAGGTCTCATGTTCAAAACCAATTGGAGGCAAAAACACTAGGTGATTTATTTCCATCAGCCCAATCCTTGTAGACAAGATATCGGTTGTCACGCCCCGACTATATCCTGGATGCCGGCACTCGGAACTGGTTCTGGTCCCAAGTAAACTCTTGGTTCGACTTGTTGCTAGATTGTAAGACTGAACAACTTATGTGGAAGCTTTACAAAAGTGAGCATCACAATGATTAAACAGAAACAAAACAATCTCAATAATTTTATTAGAAGTCTAAATAATAATAATAATAATAATAATAATACCTGAGTTTGAAAACATCTGAAAACCACGACTAGATTGCCTCATCTAACTTGTTTATGAGCCTCTACTGATCTAAAGATAGGTTCTGGAACAAGATCCTAACATCTTGAATACTCTACTAGAATTGTCTACTAAATATTGAATTAGGATAAATAAACTGGAGCCCTCGAAAATCAAGGAGGTCTCATCAGGGAACCTAAACAAAGTACCTTCATACTGAATCCAGTTTTGACTGGCCTTCTGTCAAGCTCCTATACGGGGCATTGCCATACGGAACATAATCTTGACTTTTTGGCGCTGGTAATGTGGGTGCTATACCCCTCAGGTGCTGGAATAAGGCAATTAACTTCTTTTCTGGAGGCAGGCAATGCCTTTCAAGATAGATCATATTCCCTTGGGAAGTGCATAGCACACTTCTGACCTTGACATAATGTATGATCAGTGTAACGAGGACGACATGGTTTAAATTTTTTTTCTGTTCCTGAATCATCAATACTTCCTGCTTGGTCACCATGACGAATCTCAAAGTTGAGATTAGGATGTTGCAATTCTTACCACTCTTGGTGACTGCTAGAGCTATACAATCTCCCTTCCCAGTGCCACTTCTCTGCCATGATCCAAGCAAATAGAAGCAGCACCAGAGCCAGCTACTATAAATATAAAAGTTCTGGTCCCATTGTCCCTTGAGCTTTTGTTTGCCATTGCTTGCCATGGCTGTCCTGAAATGATTTCAGCGTTGAGTTAGGGAAGAGGTGGAAAGTGGAAACTGAATGCCAATACACATGTTTTTTGAATGTATCAGAAGTATAGCTAGATCAGAGCTTAGTTCTGCAATAATTTGCTTGTTGAGGACTCAAAAGATCATATCGTTTGGTACCGGATGTTGAATCATAAATAAGGTTCTAAAAATTAGTAGAAGTCAATTAAACCTAATTTGACAGGAAAATCAGATAAAGCTCTTTGTGCTCCATAAACTGCAAATTAAGGGAGCAAAAGATCACCATTGAATTTTAAGCACCCAGCCGTGTTCTTGGATCAAAATAAAATCTTCCCTCTATCCCAATTTATGTGGCATTTTTTACTTTTCTTAACATTGTGGGACTCCAATGGTGCATGCCTCCAACACTAGTGACCTACTAAGGAGTTGGAATTGCAATGGGGAAAAATGGTGGAGATTCGTTCCTGCTTGAATATGGTGGGCAGTTTAGAAAGAAAGAACATTAATTAATTAAGAATTTTGGAAAGACGAAGTGCTTTCTTCTTTTTAATTTTTGGTGTAACGTTTTGTAGAGGAGGCAGTATCCTAAGAAGTCTGCTAGTGCTAGGAGCTCTGTAACTGTTAGGATTTCATAGTTGGATGTGCTGTCCTCTCTCTGTATTGATAGTTTTCCACTATCCTACTGCATTTTTATTCAATACTCAAGTTTATCATTTGTATATATATATATATATATATATATAGAGAGAGAGAGAGAGAGAGACAACAACAACAACATACCCAGTGGAATCACACAAGTGGAGTCTGGGGAAGATAGAATATACGCAGACCTTACCACTACCTCACAAGGTAGAGAGGTTGTTTCCTGGGAACCGTCATCTTAAAAACCCATAAGCAGAATAAACTAGATATGGAAAAAAGGGAAAGGAAGAGAAAAGGAAACAGAAAGAACGACTAACAACGAAAAGCATATGATAGTGTGTAAATACAATAACATCAACATATATATGACGGATAATGACAACATAGGATATAAAAATACGATTAATCCTACTACCCTACTATATCCCAAGTCCAGACATCCATAAAAAGGACATCTAGAGCTTAATTGGAATCCCTTCTCCTCAGATTCTCTTCTGTCAGGCAAGCCTCTCTTGCTTCGAACTAGGAAAAGCACAAAACATTGCAGGAACCTTAACTTCGCAAATATATCTCCTGGGTCACTGCGGTATTTGCTGATCCACATTACACAATGAAAAAACGCCATCATTTCCAGGTTTCCAATTAGGAACTTGGAATTAATTATAATTATTACTATTAGTTCTTTGCTTATTTGTACGAGGTAAGAACTCTTAATATTTAGTACTTTAAAATTGACTAAAGTTTTGTTGTTGAATCTTTCCTTATTTGAACTGTATTAGAAGTCCTAACATTTAAGACATTAAAATCAACTATAATTTAGCTAACTTATAGCAATCCTTTCTTTATTAAACTAACTAATTATCCAACCCTTCGAGATTGCTCAATAGTTTGGACTTGAGACTTGCATGTTGGAAGTCTCAAGTTCAAAACCCCTTGCCAAACCTAAGGATCTACAATTTAACGAGGTTCTACAACTTATTAAGGCTAAGTCACACAGTTAAAAGAAATAACATATATTAAATGTATTTGACTTTACAAACACGTGCAAATTTACTTTTTGTATATTATCACATGTTAAAATGTTCAATTGAAATAAATTTTAGTTAGAGTATACTAAGTGATAAAATTTGATAAACAATTAAGAATCATAAATGTGTTAATAATAAGCCTTCTTGCAATATTGACATCCTCTACTAATACCACATGACCTTTTGCTATTTCAGTTTAGAGGGAACTCTAACACACTTCTTCTCTCACTTGTCCACTCCGACTTTCTTCTTGTTTTCTCTCCTAAAAAAACCCCACTCGTCCACTCCACCTTTTTGTTCTTCTTTTCTCTCGTCCACTCCGCCTTTCTTATTCTTTTCTCTCTCCTAAAAAAACTCACTCGTCTACTCCGCCTTTTTTCTTCTTTTCTCCCCCGTTAAAAAACCCACTCATTCGCTCCACCTTTCTTCTTCTTTTCTCTCTCCCAAACAAACCCAAATGGAGCATCCTTTTCTCAGCAATGGCCCTCCGACTAATCGATTTGAATTTGGTATCGGGTTGAGCTCGACACAAGGGAGAGAACTGGCGGTTACTGTAGAGTAGCATGGGATTCTTCAACAACAGTGGCATAGGACAAAGCCGCAACACTTGATCAGAAACTACTTCCACTATCTCCATCTCATCATAGCTCAAGAATATATCATCAACACTTGAAAGAATCAATCCTAATCATAATTTTCGAAACGTTGGCATGATTTATCACACCCCATTATCCAATAAGAACCAAGATCCACTGCGTTATCTTTCTCCATAATTTGCTTGGTATAGGGCTCAAACGCAGAATCAATATGATTGAAATCTTAATCTATGACTATGATTCATGGATTAGTTTTCAAGTATAACTTAATATGCATTTGGCCATAGGTTCCAAATATTTTTCTCTTTAATTGGAATTTATGCATTTGGAATTGAAGACGGAATTATGTTTGGTTATATTCTTTGCAAAGGAGAGAGGAGAGCACTTTATTTGGAATTTATGAAGATGAAGTTTGAAAATAGGTTTGGAGCACTTTCCCAAATTTGGAATCCAACTTCAAAATGGATTCGGAAATTTTATAACCACACACTGATTTGAAATAAGGTGAAATTATTCTGAAAAAAATGATGATTCTCATGAAAAATTAGTACCACATTTTGCATGAGCAAATAAGGGAACAATAGACAGCACATATGTAACAGCTAAAGAAGGTTATCATTTAAGAATATGAAAAAGGAACATCAAAAAACAGCAATATCAACCAGGGACACATCACTGCAAAATACTTGGGAGATCCAAAATTAAAGCAACCAATTACATATAAAGCAAAGCATCTTCAAGACTTTATTACTTATTACTTCTGACTTAGACGGTTTGTATAGTCGGCTAGAGGTTTCTTGTAAGCTTAAATGCCTTATCTTGTAATTCTTGCATCTTCTTGATCCCATTGTTAATACCACTTTACCAACAAAAAATACACTCAAAATAAGAGTATATTGCAATTGGAGCTTAGAACTTCAGAGCAATCCCAACAGTGATATTAGTTTTACAGATGTTGAAGTATTGATGTGACATGCTGTACAAGGGACAGAACTGAATTGGAAAAAAAAAAGAAGATATTTTGTTGTTACCCAGCAATGACTACTTTTTTGTTATCTTAAGCAACAAGTAGAGGATCTTATTGGTTAGAAGTATTTATTACAGAGCAATAACTATCGTAACCAATAAGATCCTCAACTTAACTTGGATAAGCAAAAGAAGTATAGGACTTGAGCACTATCAAATAGTCTGCTGAAACCAACTACTACTTACTTTTGATATAGACAGGGGTTCAAGATGCAATTCAACTTAGTTTCGCAATGATCAGATACAGTCAGAGAATTAAGACCTTAATAGCACCCATTTCATCACTTAAAAAATGAAAGATAATTTGTTTAGAATGGAAGAGCTAAGCAACATAAGAAAACTATGATTACTAATAATAAGACTACGCAAGGAGCGTGGAGATAGAAGCAGCAAACTGATTACTGCAGCTACTTGGAAGAGAAAAGTAATAAATTAGGATTACAATAGAAACATCAACGCAAGTGCCCAAGTAATTCTATACCATGCTTAACTACAGCATCCAGGAGACAAAAATTATAGCTACAACTACAACAAAAGATGTTTCTTGCTTAGCTACGGAGCCTCTAACTTATCCCCATCCACAGCATCGAGTATGAGAAGACTGCTAAGGAAGTCATCAAGACATTCAAAAAACCCAATTACTTCAACAGTATCTCATCTCCCTCTACGGCTTCATTTTCTCTGTTCATCTAAATTATAGGCTCCTCAACTTCATTACTGCACTCCACATTCAAATCCAAAATTCCCCAAGTGTTTTGCAACCCTCCCACGTTGCCTTCTTGTCTTACTTGTGACACCTCTGTTACTTGACTCAACTGTTACAGCATGGGATATTTCCACTCCACCATGAGTTGCTAAACTATCTAACAAATTGCCATCATTATTCACTTCAACAGCTTTTGCCTTATCATTGTGCGGCATTTTTTCTTGGGGTTCCAGTCCTTGCACTCTTTCGCTTCACTTTCTTTGCTTTCTCCCTCTCCTTGGTCGGATTCCAATCCACATATGACTCCTCGCCTGATTCTGATACCTCAACAAACACATCATCTTCTTCATCATCATCATCAACATATATACTAGGAGAAAAATGCTCTTGTCCACCCCCACTTATCGATCCACCAGTATTAAATGAACTGCCAAGATTATTCACATTACTCTGTCCTCCAACAGCATGACTGTTCACATAACTCCCACCATTTCCCCCAAATCGTGGAGAGGTAAACATGGGCAAAAATGAAGACCAGTTCGAATCGATACCAATATTTCTATCAAAATCCTCCAAAGACAATCCAAAAGGCATAAATCCCCAGCAGCAAAAATGATTTTTTGTTCCATCAATAATTGGGGGAGGAGACGCAATTGCTACAGCTTGAAAAGCCTTCTTACAATTTTGACACCTTAAAGTACAATTAGTACAATTCACAGGGTACTCAGACATAAAAAGACAGTAAAGGACATGCAGTCCAGAAACTGGGTATCCCCTTACCTGATCCATCTACATTCCCTTCTTTCTCCTTCACAGTATCACCAGTACTTGCAGACTCATTTGCATGGGCTGTTGATTCCCATGCTGCTCTACAGTAACCGCCAGTTCTCGCCCTTGTGTCGAGCTCAACCCGATACCAAATTTAGATTGATTAGTCGGAGGGCCATTGATAAGGAAAGGATGCTGCATTAGGGTTTTTTGGGAGAGAGAAAAGAAGAAGAAAGGCGGAGTGAAACAGTGGGCTTTTTTAGAGGAGAGAAAAGAAGAAGAAAGGCGGAGTGGACGAGTGGGTTTTTAAGAGAGAAAATAAGAAGGCGGAGTGAACAAGTGAAAGAAGAAGAAAGGCGGAGAGGACGAGGGAAAGAAGAAGAAAGGCAGAGTGGACAAGTGGGTTTTTTAAGGAGAGAGAAAAAAAGAAGAAAGGCGGAGTGGACGGGTGAGAGAAGAAGTGTGTTAGAGTTCCCTCTAAACTGAAATAGCAGGTCACGTGGTGTTAGTAGAGCATGTCAATATTGCAATAAGGCTTATTATCAGCACATTTATGATTCTCAATTGTTTATCAAATTTTATCACTTAATACACTCTAACTATAATTTATTTCAATTGAACATTTTAACATGTGATGATATATTTGTATTATATATTTTCAATTCTAATTTCAAAAAGTAAATTTGCACGTGTTTGTAAAGTCAAATACATTTAATATACGTTGCATTTCTTTTAACTATGTGACTTAGCCTCAATAAGCTGTAGAGCCTCATTAAGTTGTAGAGTCTCAGGTCTGGCAAGGGGTTTTGAACTTGAGACCTCCAAAATGCAAGTCTCAAGCCCAAACTACTGAGCCACCTCGAAACGGTTGGATAATTAGTTAGTTTAATAAAGAAAGGATTGCTATAAGTTAACAAAATTATAGTTATTTTAAAGTCTTAAATGTTAGGACTTCTAATGCAGTTCAAATAAGGAAAGACTCAACAAACAAAACTTTAGTCAATTTAAAGTACTAAATATTAGGAATTCTTACCTCTTACAAATAAGCAAAGAACTTATAGTAATAACTATAATTAATTCCAAGTTCCTAAATGCAAACATTACTGGAAACCTGGAAAGATGGCATATTTTCATTGTGTAATTTGGATCAGCAAATACTGCAGTGACCCAGGAGATATATTTTGGAAAGTTAAGGTTCCTGCAATGTTTTGTGCTTTTCCTTGTTAGAAGCAAGGGAGGCTTGCCTGACAGAAGAGAATCTAAGGAGAAGGGGATTCCAATTAAGCTCTAGATGTCCTCTTTGCGGATTAGAAACGGAATCCAATAGAAATATGTTTCTTCATTGTTCTGTAACTGGTCTTCTGTGCCAACTTTTTCCTAACATTGTGGAACTCCAATGGTGTCCTAGCAACACTAGTGACCTGCTAAGGAACTGGAATTCCAATGAGGTGTAGTAGAACAGAAGAAATTGAGGAGACTGGTTCCTCCTTTTATATGGTGGACAGTTTGAAAAGAAAGAAATTTACGAATTTTTGAAGGAAGAAGCAGCTCTTTAAAGAAGTTAAAAGATGAAGTGCTTTCTTCTTTTTCATTTTTGGTGTAACATTCTGTACAAGAGGCAGTATCCTAAGTAGGTCTGATAGGTGCTCTGTAACTGTTAGGATTTCATAGGTGGAGCTGTTGTCCTGTCTCTCTGTATTTATGGTTTTGCACTAGTCTAGTGCCTTTTATTTAATACTAAAATTATCATTCTCAAAAACAAACAAAACAAAAGAATATAAGGTATGAAAAAATAAGATTTCCGGACACAAATCCAAAATCGAATACGTACTTCGAAAATCCTAATAAAAAATCCAACAATAAGCACCGCAACTTATCTTTGCCATGACATGTGAGTCCCGTGGAGCAAATGACATTCCTTTTCCCGAGATAAGCACCCCAACTTGCGACCTGGTACCATAAAGAATTGTTAGTCAAAAAAGCCAACACAACAACAAGAAGTATTCTCCAAATAGGTGAAGAAACAGAGACAAAGATATCTTTTGCTATAAGAAAGGTTTACACAGTGCAAATGTGGCAGAAGTATAGCTAGATCAGAGCATAGTTCTGCAATAATCTGCTTGTTGAGGTATCAAAAGATCATATCTTTTGGTACCGAATGTTGTATAGTGTAGAAGATTCCAGAAATTGGTGGAAATCAATTAAAGCTAATTTGACAGGAAAATCAGATAAAGCTCCTTTTTCTCCCTGATGCTCCATAACCTGCAAATTAAGGTAGCAGAAGATCACCATTGAATTTTAAACACCCAGCAGTGTTCTTGGATCAAAATAAATACTTTTACTCCCTCTATCCAAATTTATGCGGCACTTTTTCCTTTTCTTAATATTGTGGGACTCCAATGGCGTATGCCTTCCAACACTAGTAACCTGCTAAGGAGTTGGAATGGCAATCGGGTGTAGTACAACAGAAGAAATGGTGGAGGGAACCAAAAAATGGGACTTGAGAATCAATGTATCGGAGGAGCAACTAGTCAAACTTCTTGAGCACTGGTTCCTGCTTGTATATGGTGCACAGTTTGGAAAGAAAGAAATTTAGGAATTTTTGAAAGAAGTAGCTCACTACAGAATTAAAGATGAAGTGCATTCTCCTTTATCATTTTTGTCATAACATTTTGTACTTTGTTGGGGAGGCAGTAGGATATCTTTAGTAGGATCTGTGGTCTCTAACTGTTAGGATTTCACAGTTGGATCTAGTGTCCTTTCTTTTTGTATTTATGGTTTTGGCACTATCCCAGTGCCTTTTTCTTTAATACTCAAGTTATTCATAGAATTTATTAAATGGAGCTCTTTAATTTTTTACTCAGAAGATTTTAATTACTCTATTCCAAATCACGCGATTAGCCATTAGTCATTACTAAGAGACATCCCCGGGTATATATATATATTTAGTGATTCGAACCATTCTCCAAAACAAACCAAAAGAATATAAGATATAACAAAAATTGGATTTCCAGACACAAAACCAAAATCTATATATGTTAGAAATTAAATCCAAAATCCATTACGTATTTTGAAATCCAAATAAAAATTTCAAAGAACTCAGAATTTGGTTTGGCTCAAACCCTGCCCAGCCGTAGTCAATACCTACACACAGACCTACATGGCAGCATGTATGCATATCACACAAGCTGTGAACATTACTTCTTATACATAATCAAGAGCTCTAATCTTCTATAGATACTTGTTAGCTAGATAAGACAATTTAAATGAGAACATAATAGCAAGAACAATTGGGATAACTAACCTGGACAAGCTTTTTGCACATGCTGAAACTAAAGGCCTCCATTCACTTCCTTGAAGTTATGCCTTCTAACACCAGAGTGAATGGCAGAGACTGAGCTATCTGATTGAGAGACTTCAAGACTAACCGCAATAAAGAATTTTATGGTAACATATTCGGCTGTCGTCCATGGTCTTCTTGTTTCCCAAACTGTCGAACCCACCATCAGCTCCAATGTCAAAATCACTCCAAATATAACAGAGCCCTTTCATGCTGACCTTTAATAAATGACCTACCATATGTAACAATACTTAAAATGTTTTCTTCTCAATGCCCATCACCTGATTAGGCAAAGAAGTAAGAACATCAGTAGAAAATCCAAAGCCCTTATAGATGCACAACCACTTTACGAAACAAGAAGTCTCCCTGACCCAGTAAATGCAACTGAAGGGCCTCATCTTTGGCAGATATCTCCATCTGCATCGTTTATTAATGCGTGAATAGAACAGTGCTTGTTTTCAATTTTCACCATTGCATTAACAATAATCTTCTGGTTAAACCATACTTTCTCCTCTTGAAATATGGAGAGCAACCCAAAAATGGAATGCAACGGCTGCCTCAATCCATTGTTCATCACCTTCTGAAACGAAATCTTTGTCAGGCTTGCCCTCAGCCTTCTATTTAGTCTTTAGCCTGCTGCACCACACAATTTCTGATTTCTAGTTTCTCCCTCATTGTCTGGGACACTTCAAGAAGAGTGGCACGGGACAAAGCCGCAGCACCTGATCAGAAACTACTTCCACTATCTCCATATCATCATAGCTCAAGAATATATCATCAGCACTTGAAAGAATCAATCCTAATCATAATTTTTGGAGTGTTGGCATGATTCAACACACCCTGTTATGCAATAAGAACGTCGATCCACTGTGTTATCTTTCTCCACTTAAATACTGGGCTTAATTTGCTTGGTATAGGGCTCGAACTCGGGACCGATATGATCAAAATCTTAATCTATGACTATCATTCATGGATTAGTTTTCAAGTATAATTTAATAGGTGTTTGGCCATAGGTTCCAAATATTTTTCACTTTATTTGTAACTTATGCATTTGGAGTTGAAGACGGAATTATGCTTGGCTATACTCTTTGCAAAGGAGAGCACTTTATTTAGAATTTATGAAGATGGAGTTGGAAAATAGGTTTGGAGCACTTCTCCAAATTTGGAATCCAACTCCAGGATGGATTTGGAAATTTTATAACCAACAGTGATTTTGAAATAAGGTGAAATTATTCTGAAAAAAAGCGATGATTCTCATGAAAAAGTAGTATCTACATTTTGCATGAGAAAATAAAGGAACAATGAGCAGCACACATGTGAAAGCTAAAGAAGGTTATCATTTAGGAATATTAAAAGGAACATCAAAAACCAGCAATATCAAACATGGACACATTATTGCAAAATACTTGGAGATCCAAATTTAAAGAAAACAAATACATATAAAGCAAAACATCTTCAGGATTTTATTACTCATTAGTTCGGGCTTAGATGGTATGCATAGTTAGATAGAGATTTCTTGTAAGCTCAAATGCTTCATCTTGTAATTCTTGTATTTTCTTGATCCCATTGTTAGTACCACTTTATCAACAAAAAAAAACTTGAATACTTAAAAAACGAGTACACTCAAATAATAGTAATTTGCTATTGGAGCTTAGAATTTCAAAGTAATCCTGACTGAAAGATTATTTTTACAGATGTTGAATATTGATGTGGCATGCTGTACAAGGGGGAGAACTGATGTGAAAAAAAAAAGAAGATAATTTTGTTGTTACCATGCAATGACTGCTTTATTCTTATCTGAAGCGACAAGTTGAGGAATTTATTACAGTGCAATAACTATCGTAACCAATAAGATCCTCAACTTGTAACTCAAATAAGCAAAAAGAAGAATAGAACTTAAGCACTACCAATTGTCTGCCGAAACAGACTAGTACTTACTTTTGATATATATGGGAGTTCAACATGCAATTCAACTTAGTTTCACAATGATCAGATAGTAGGAGAATTGACGCCTTAATAGCACCCATTTCATCACTTAAAAATGAAAGATAATTTGCTTAGAATGGAAGAACTAAGCAACATAAGGAAACTATGATGACTAATGGTAAGATTACTCAAGCAGCATGGAGATAGAAGCAGTAAACTGATTACTGCAGCTACTTGGAAGAGAAAAGTAATAAATTAGCATTACAATAGAAACATCAACGCAAGTGTCCGAGTAATTCTACACCAAGCCTAACTACAGCATCCAGGAGAAAAAAATTATAGCTACAACTACAACAAAAGACATGTCTTACTTAGCTACGCAGCCTCTACCTTATCACCGTCCACAGCATTGAGTATAGGAAGACTGCTAAGGAATTCATCAAGACCTTCAAAAAACCCAATTACTTCAACAGTATCATCATCTCCCTCTCCTGCTTCATTTTCTCGGCTCATCTGAATTATAGGCTCCTCAACTTCATTACTGAACTCCACATTCAAATCCAAATTCCCAAAGTGTTTTGCAACCCTCCCACGTTGTCTTCTTGTCTTACTTGTGACACCTCTGTTACTTGACTCAACTGTTACAGCATGGGATATTTCCACACCATCTTGAGTTGCTAAACTATCTTGCAAATTGCCATCATTATTCCCTTCAACAGTTTCTGCCTTATCATTGTGCTGTTTCTTGGCATTTTTTCTTGGGGTTCCAGTCCTTGCACTCTTTCGCTTCACTTTTTTTGCTTTCTTCCTCTCCTTGGTCCGACTCCAATCCACGTCTGACTCCTCACCTGACTCTGATACCTCTACAAACACATCATCTTCATCATCATCATCAACAACATATACACTTGGAGAAAAATGCTTTTGTCCACCCCCACTTACCGATCCACCAGCATTAAGTGAACTGCCAAGATTATTCACATTACTCTGTCCTCCAACAGCATGACTGTTCACATTACTCCCACCATTTCCCCCAAATCGCGGAGAGGTAAACATTGGCGAAAATGGAGACCAGCTCGAACTGTTACCTATATTTCTATTAAAATCCTCCAAAGACAATCCAAAAGGCATAAATCCCCAACAACAAAAGTTAATTTCTTTTCCACCAATAATCGGGGGAGGAGCCGCAATTGTTACAGCTTGAAAAGCCTTCTTACAATTTTGACACCTTAAGGTACAATTAGTATAATTCACTGAGTACTCATACATAATAAGACAATAAGGACATGCAGTCCAGAAACTGGGTATCCTCTTACCTGATCCATCAACATTCCCGTCTTTCTCCTTCACATTATCACCGGTACTTGCAGACTCATTTCGATTACTCCCCACCTCATTCCCATTTTTCTCTGGGGGCTGTTGATTCCCATGCGGCTCTACAGTAACCACCGGTTCTCGCCCTTGTGACGAGCTCAACCTGATACCAATTTGTGAATTCTCTCTATTTAAGCTGCCCACAGAAGTTACCGGCTGTGGTTGGTTCAGACTCAAGAATGTTGCAGGTTGTTCATCTTTCTTTGAAAATGCAATTGAACTCGCAGGTTGTGTCTGTTGTCCCAGAAACGTTACTGGTTGTTGCGGTTGCGGTGTCTGCTGCTCAATGTGCGAGCTTTCCATAGAGGTCACAGTTTCTGGCATAGAAATTCCAGCTTGTGGGTCTCTACTGAAGTTTACTCCACCAGCAGCATGTGACCCTTGATTTTGAGCAGGCAAATTCACAAACACTTGGTCCGCATTGGAACCAGACATTGACGGATAAACATTCTGATGCACAAAATTCCCAGTGGAAGCAGTAGAAGCAGCAACAGGGTAAAGGTTAAGAAAGAAACCCAACTCCTTATCATACATACTTTTCCTCATAGGGTTAGAAAGAACCGAAAACGCATCAACAACAAGCCGAAACGCCTGATCAGAAAACGGAAAACTATTATTCTGAGGATTTAAAAGTACCGCAAACCTTCGATACTGCTCAGCGATGAAATCAACATTCTGTGTTTGGTTATGAGGTATTTGGAGTATAGAGTAGTAATCAAAGTGATGATTGTTTATCCTCTTGTCACCGGCGTTCAAGGTATCAACGATACCGAGTATTTGGTCGGTAGCCGGTGCCAATGTCGGGTCGGATTCACGTGCACGGGTCGCGAACGACTTGCTACCAACTAGGTCGCGATTCGTTAAGAGCTTCTCGGCGATTGACAGAAGACGTAAAGCTTCGGATCGATTCGTCGGAGGGCCATTGATGAAGAAAGGATGCTCCATTTAGGGTTTTTTAGGAGAGAAAAACGAAGAAGAAAGGGTTAGAGTGAGTGAGAGAAAGAAATGTGTGAGAGTTCCTTCTGAAATGAAATAGCAGAAGGTCACGGGGTGTTCGCAGAGGATGCAATATTGCAATAAGGCTGATTATTCTTTTAGTACATGTATGTGATTCTTAAATTTTTTTATCAAATTTTATTATTTAAAATACACTCAAACTATAATTTATTTATAATTGAACATTTTAATATGTGATAAAATGTTATTTCTAGTGTTTGATTAGTAAGAAGAGATGTGACTCTAAAGTATTTAGATATAATTTCCAAAAATACTGTAACACCAAATTTGAACACCTTGACACTAATATTAAACTGAGACATGACTCGACTTGAAATCAACCTGACACTAATATTGAACTAAGACATGACTCGACTTGAAACCTGACAATCAAACCCAACCTTGATCCTATTTCAGAACTTGATCTTTGACTTGACTTTGTTTAGCTCTAACTCGAGACCCGACAATCAATTCAGCCACAACTTGGGATTTATGGATGACTTGAGACTTAATCATACTTTAATAGTAAACCTATATCAAAAACTTAATTCTAAACTTGGACTTGATCTTGACCTTGAATCAGGGTGGAGTCGAGGTCCAGATCGAATCAGGTAATTAGGCCCAAGCTTGGGGTTAGAAATCAAGTCTCAAGGTTTAAAAGTCCTGTCCTAAATAGGATTGCAATCAAAAGTCGGGTCTCAAGTCCCAGATTGAGTTGAATTAAAATTTGAGCCTCTAATTAGAGTTGAAAATAGCATCTTAAATTGAGGTTAGAATAGCATGTCAAGTCTCGAGGCCTGCGTTGGGGCTCCAATAGTAAAGTTGAAAAGGAATTTTGAAAAATATTTTCCATAGTAAGTCATTTTCCTTGAACTGTAGGAAAATAAGTTCATATTTAAAAAATATTTAAGTTAATCAAATATGACAAAACTTGACAATATTTTTCTAAAAAATATTTTCCGACATACCAAACACACCCTTAGGTGGCGTTTGACCATGTATTATACACTTCTTTTTATCCATCAGAACTTCTAAAAGCAGTAGCAAAAAGGCAAATAAGTTTGAAATCTAAAGGACAACAAATTGCCAATAGAAAACATTCAAGCATAATAATGCCCCATGAACTAAATGAGATCATATGGTAAAGATTATTATCAGCTTGGAAGGATTAAAGACCTCTTCAAATCAGTAACATTTTTCCTTCTTGTTTCTTGGGAAAAATGAACATCTATATCTGAATACATAAGTAAAAGTTAGCGTCCATGGGCGTGGCCTATTGAGACGATGAAGATTTCTTTCCATCTGTCCAACTGGGAGGTAACAAGTATTCAATGGACTAGTTGAAGTAAGCAGACACTGGCCTGATCATCATGGTTGCGGAAAAAGCATCAGTCCCTTGACATCATGTGCGAGGGGCTAGTATCAGCTTGCAAGGATTAAAAATCTCTCTTCAAATGAGTAACATCCTACTGTTTCTGAGTAAAAGATGATGGAACCAAAACCGCTATTCTTGACATATTTCACTTCAACATAAGCCAAGAGAACTGAACTGCAAGCAGACCTATATAGTTACATAATGGAAAGTGGCGGTAGCTACATGGTTAGAAGAAGCTGGTTTCATCTGACAAAGATGTAAAGCTATCTCTATATGGGTATATAATATATTAAAGTCTCCTCATGTTCTCCAGGAACCTTATGAAGTTTGTTTTTCACCATTAGTACTACACATCTCGCAAGCCATCACCACCACCGCCCCTTTTAAGGAGTCTTTGGAGTTCATCAGCCAAGCCTTGTAGGAGAACAGGTTTCCTTATTAGACCATTCATTCCCACCTGTAGGCATCTTTCCCATACTTGTTCCTCTGAACTAGCAGTCAGGGCTATGATCAATGGCCAACTACGGCTGCGGAACTTACGCACCCTCAATGCCACTTCAAAACCATCCATTTCTGGCATTTGAAGATCCAAGATGACAACTTGAAAGGTTGTTAGTGAAGGGCCTAGAGCACTCAGGCATTGAAAACCGGTTGAAACAGCAGTTACTTGGCAACCTAGTTTTTCGAGCAGCTTTCTAGTTACCAGTCTATTTACATCATCATCATCAGTAAGGAGTACATGAAGGCCTCTGAACATTGTGCTGGAAATCGGTTGCTCCAAGGGATTTCTATACTCAAACATGCGTTTCCTAAAAGATGACTGCTTTTGAAATCTGAGAATGAGTGTCATCCCTTGCGCATGGCCCTGGGCGTTCGAGGACATCCATATATTTCCCTGCATCATCTGAAAATTTATGCGACAAAAAGGAAATACAGATCAGAGTAAGCAATATGGAACCAGGCTAGTACTTCATCACCTTCACAGGCAACTTACCACCTCAAATAACTGAAGGAAACTAAAAAATAGAATAGTTTTTCTGTTTGGATTATTTATTAACATCATAAGTAGCATCTAGCATAAAGTTGTTTTGAAAAACACTTTTGACTAGAGGATCTATCAGAAATAGCCTCGCTGCCCCCACAAAGGTAGAGGTAAGGTCAATGTACACCTCAGCCTCCCCAGAGCCCACTTGCGGGATCACACTAGGTATGTTGTCGTTACAAGAAGCATCTAAAACTTTACAGGAATAAGAATTCAAAAATCAACAGAAACCAATTTTATGGATGAAACCTCTTACCAAAGGAGAAAACGATAGGCCCCACATTCACACTAGTTTCGGCCACAGTAGAGGGTAGTTAATAAACAAAAGCAATACAATGACATTCACAATTTTCCATTGAAAAACATGGATGTTATAATTTCAAAATGGCATGCTCTGTAGTCACAGAGGGATAAAAGTCTTCTTGACAATTGACTGATTTAGATTCCTTTATAAGGTCTTGCCTAGACAGAGAGCATGAAGTCATACTGAAAGCACTGCTTGATTTTACACACTTCTTATGAAGGTTCATTCAGTGAAAGCAAATACAATTTCAATCCCAACGCTAGAGTTCCAATACCAATAATAAGGTAAAGGAAAAGATATAGCCATGCTGTCTGCAGAAGCCCAAGAAGTACCAATTGCACTGGAAGTTATATGATACATAGGAAGTGAAAAGATATATCTGAAACACATGAGACATAGGCACCAGTTCATTGTCAGAAGCTACTATTTTATATTATACATAGGCATCAGTTCATTGTCAGAAGCTACTATTTTCTCACATTAGACCTAGACATCAAAAACTTTAGCAATCAGAAGCTCAACCAGCAAATTTTCTTCTTCAACCTTCCTATTTAGATTTAGCTGATTTAATATATACATACAAATACAGGTTTACAGTCTATCTCACCCATTAAGGCTCTCAAAGCAGGTTCTATTTTCTGCATATGCTGGATTTTCTTCTGCCAATGTCATCTTCAAAAGAAGAAATCCACCAAAAATTTTTATCAGAAGAAGAAATTCTGAACTTTCCCTAAGAGATACGAGGTCACTGGCATAAACCAGCAAAGACTGGTTCTCTGAGCTCAAATGAATTGAAGCCAACATCTTTATCTGCATCTCTATGAATACATCTTTCATTCTCGTCTATATACATTCCCTCAGCCCTTTCTTTCCCTCCCACTCACAGACACATCTGGTGCATGCAGAAGTGTGCTACATATCTATCCACTGATTATTTGAATGAGGAACTAGGGTGAAGCTAACTAACATCTTATCCATTAAATGTACATCTTTTGTACCTAAGTGCATGGCCTGGTGGTCGGGTTGAGAACCATGAGGTATCAGTTTCAAAGCCTAATGGCGGCAGAAAGAAAAACTTAGGTGATTTCTTTCCAGCTGTCCAAGTTTTGATGAATAGAGCTACCTGGTATCTATGTTGGCGGAAAGTGGTATCTATGTTGGTGGAAAGTAGCATGTATCAAATGAATTAGTTGAGGACTCGAGGTGCGCGCAAGATGGCTCAGACACCACGGTTATCAAAAGAAATAAAAATCAGCCCTACTCTTATCAGGATAACCGCGACTTACATGCTATGTTTAGATTATGATGTGTATGCTCTCCATGTCATACTACTTCGACATGAAGTCCCTTAAATACTTTTTGCTACCACTACAAATATAGCATGCAGCTCAGACTTATCCCTAAATCTCCAGGTAAAGACACAGTCAACCTACATGGAAAACTACATGCCAGCAACTATGAAAATTGTACCAGCCATGAACATTACTTCTTATGCATGATCAAGCGCTCTAATCATCTATAGATACTTGTTAGCAAGATAAAAAAATTTAAATGACAACATAATGAGAAGAGGGAAACAACATCAAGTACTATAACCAACCTGAACAAGCTTTTTGCACATGCTGAAACTCAAGCCCTCCGTTACTTCCTTGCTGTTATGCCTTCTTCCACCAAAGTGAGTAGTGGAGATTGAGCTATCTGATTGAGAGCCTTCAAGACTAACCTCAATTTCAAATTTTATGGTCACATATTCGTCTGTCGTGCTTGGTCTTCTTGTTCCCCATACTTTGTCATTCCTACCCTCAGCTCCAGTCTCTAGAACCACTCTGAATATAACAGAACCCTTTCCAGTGCTGACATTTAATAAATGTCCTACCATATGTAGCAAAACCTGAAATGTTCTCTTTTCGTCACCCATCACCTGATTAGGCAAAGAAGTGGAAACATCTGTAGAAAACCCAAATCCCTTATAGATGCATAAGCACTTAACTAGACAAGAAGCCTTCCTGACCAGTAAATGCAACTGAAAGGGCTTCATTTCTACTGGAAACCTTCCATCATCTTTTGCAGATATCTCCATCGCATCATTTATTAGTGTTGAGAGAACAGTGCTTGTTTTCACCATTGTGTCAACAATCATCTTCTGGTCAGAGTTTGTTTCCTCATCTTGAAATATGGAGAGCAAACCCAAAATTGAGTGCATAGGCCGCCTCATTCCATTGTTCATCACCTTCTGAAACGCAGTTCTTGCTTGGCTTGCCTTCAT
This sequence comes from Solanum sejunctum, assembly GCA_025642045.1. Taxonomy (NCBI): domain Eukaryota; kingdom Viridiplantae; phylum Streptophyta; class Magnoliopsida; order Solanales; family Solanaceae; genus Solanum; species Solanum sejunctum. Next base: position 1,326,641 of record JAOTQJ010000007.1, read on the forward strand.
AGCATTCTCTTTAGCCTGCTGAAGCACACGATTTCTCAGTTCTAGTTTCTCCCTCATCATCTGAGACTCTTCAAGAACAGTAGCATGGGATAAAGCCACAGCCACCTGATCAGCAACTACTTCCACTATCTCCATCTCATCATGGCTCCAGACTCTATCATCAACACTGGAAAGAACTAAAACTAAAATGGCATAACGAGTGTCAACCAACTCTGGAGTCCCACCTTTGAAGTCTGAAGCACGAAGCAATGGCATACGAATTGCAGCAACAGCACATGGTTCACCAGATCCACCGCAGCTGGAAGCTGCAAGAACTGAATCTTGCCTCAGAATCCTTACCCCCTTATTCTTTGTTATCTCCAGAACATCTGGATCATTAATTGAGAGTGAACGATGACTTTCTGCAGCAGAACTGGGGCTTAATTCATGTGTTAAGTTCATCTGTGACCTACTTTCATTTGGCATCCAAACTGCACAATTCTGCAACTTCAAGGTTTTCGAAAGTTCAACAAGAGTAGTGTATAATATTGTGTGCTTATCAAGTGACTTCCTAATTTCTTGTGTCAACATACGGACATGCATGCTAGCCTCTGTTTGTTTCTTCATCATCCCAACCTCTTGATCTAGCTCCAAAACATTCTGTGCTAAGAACAGTTCTCTGACCTTTATCTTTAGGAGTAGAGGGATCAGAGTCAAAAGGGTGATCGCGGTTGCACAAGATACAAGGGCGGTAAGGATTTTGGCAACGGTTAGGGACAATATCAATTGGAAAGAAGGATGAGGATTGTAAGTCCATCCATTGAGCAAATGTGTGAATCCACAAAACATTATAAAAGCAATGAACTCAACCAGAACCCATTTGAAAGGAAGATTCGAACGGCTAATGAAGTAAAGCAACTCAAGAGGGATAGAAAAGTAAGCAACAGCAATAAAGAAGTCACTCACTTTCTGGCAATCTAAAATAGTATGCACACTCCAAAAACCAACTTCATCACAGCAATTGAAGAATTCACCATCATTAGCTGAAACAGATACAATTATCAAACAAATCAACAGTCCCAAAAACAACCACCTCAACATTCCCAACATCTTAATCCCCCTGTTCAGTCCATCCACTAAGCAAAACTTGAATATCTGGAACTATCAACTGAATGAAGATGAAAGCAGAATAACCTGTGGACTAATAGCCAAGTTACAAGAATGAGATCTCATTGGCTCAAGCCTCTACTAAATGTACTCCCAGATAACACAAGTCCCAATAACATAATAATAAAATTGATCTGTCACATGTCTAGATCTAACATACATACATGCTTAAAGATCTAGCATACCCTTTTAACCCAAGTTCCCAAATTTTCAATTAAACTAAATTCATCAAACTATTCCTTCCCCCAGTAAGGGCTTTCCTAGATTTTCTTCTGTACACTCAGCAATATGAAATTAAAAAACAATAGAAAAACTAGTAAAAGAACATAAAAATCCTAATCTTTAGAAGAGAGTGAGATCAAAAAATCTAGAATAAGAATCAGAAAAAGGAGTGACCTTAAGCTAAAATCTGCAGAGAACAAATCAGGCTGATCTTGGAAAGACAAGCACCTTCATCTCCACAGGAAATTCTTGATATCACAGAAAAATCACTTTTTTTCAAGAATCCTCAATACAAAAAGACCCAAAAATGAATCTTTAAAAGCCCCTAATGAAGCAGGAAGGTGAAAGTAACTTGATGTCAAAAATGACACCGAGAAAACAAAAAAAGATAGAACCCCTCTTCCCAAAATTCCACCTCTTGAAATGGGAACCCCCCAAAACACACACACACACTTGTCAAACCTCAAGTTACTACAACACCTGCAAAAAAACAAGAAAAACCCCCTCAAAAAAAGAATGACACACTAATACTATTTTCAGTGTTTAGACGAGATGAAGAGGTAAAACTAAAACCCCATTTCTACTCATTAGATTCTTTGACCTCTGAAGAAGAAAGATACCACCTTTAATGGAAAATTCCAATAAATTTCTTCCTTTTTTTTCATATTTATATTCATTTAAAATTATTTTATGGGACCCCCAAAGATTAGATGAAGAGAACCTAGACGTTCTCTATCCATGTCACTTTCTGTCAATCACAAATGAGGCTCTAAAATAGTATGGAACTCAAAAGTGCTTTTGGAAAAATCCCCTTTTTTATACAGGTACTAATGTACTATTATAGTGTATTTTCCAATAGGTTATAAACTTTATATTTTATGTAATATTTTTTAACTTTGCATGATATTTTTAAAAAAAGACTCTTAAAATTTATGATGTAAAATTATTTTGAAATATCTGTGTGATTGAAAATTATTTCAGGAAGAATAAAAGATAAATTTTAAGGTTAAATTATTTCTAATTGGAGAATCTTAGTAGTTCAGTTGGTTGACTACCTGAACTCTCAGCTTATTGGTGAGGATTAAATTCTCCGTATTGTAATTCTCTCACCATTTCTCCTTTCTCTACCCCCAATTTTTTAAAAAAATTATTTTCAATTAGAGTAAGATGACATTCTTTTTTAGATTGACCAAAATAGAAAGAGAAACACATAAAATGAGACAGAGGGAGTATATTATTTAGGGGTATGCAAAAATCGAGTTGATCAATAAATCAAACTGATAAAAATATTATTGATTTATTGTTATTAAGTTATTAGTTTATCGGATTTTTAATGATTTTTAAAAAATTATTGAATTATAGATTCGATATCAATTTTTACTATTAAATTATTGGATAAATTGATAGCTTAATAGGATTATAATAATTTACTCATTTTATCCCTTCGTAAATATTAAATATTAGTAATACTTTAATTGGTAATAAAACATTATAACAATACTTTACCTATTTTAATCTTACCATACTTAAGTGATTAGTTATTTACTTTAGTATTTAGTCTTTACTCTTTCATACTTCATCTACTTTTTATTAATGCAAATTCTTATTATCATCTTTATCAGGTAAACAAAAAATTGAGCCGTTAAGGACTTAAAATTGATAAATCAAAAATCGATAAAAATTATCTTATTGATTTCTTATTGATTTAATATATTTAAAAATCAAAAATTAATAAATCAAATCAATAATATATAAAATCAAACTGATGCACAATCCTAATGTTTTCCTTCTTTCCTCTTTAATAAAAATTTTTGAGTTCTAGTCATCTGAATTTAAAAAAAAAAGACTTTGTTGGAAAGATTTATCCATAGTATAGTAATTTTAATGTGAATTTAAATTTAATTAATTTAATATAAATATTAAGCGTTAAATAAAAATAAATAATATATAATCACCATGGGGATTTGTGGACCCTATAATGGGCTTAATCAGACAGCTTAACTTTGATGTATTGCATTAGCAAAAGGTTAATCAAGGAAGCTAAAGCGTTAATTTAATTCCATTTTGCTGTTTTGGAATTTATAGATCCAACGTGTGGTTTGATTTATAGGATAAAAATAATTAATCAAAATATTCTATAAGCTATTTAATTTTGCTATTGAGTGATTTGATTTTACTGAAATTTATTTTTGATAACTGTATTTTTTTTATTACTAGTGCATCTTTTACAATCTCGAGACACCTATCAGATCGTTAAACAGACGCATACGATCGAAAAAATATGAATTGATCAGACTTTGTTAGTTCTTATATATGATTGTGTAAAATCAAATTCCAATTAAAAAAATTTGACAGCTTGAGTTGTACAAATGTGAAGATGAACAATAAAGGTCTTGTAATTATTTATTACAATTAAAAATAATTTAATGCTGAAAATTTTCTTATATCTTTAATGAAATAAATTTCAGCCATATAATATCTATTAATTATTTTATATAATAAATTTCTAAAAAAAAATTCTTAAATATCTTATCAAATTAAAGAGTGTTATATTTATGACACATAATTTTTTTACAAAACTCATGCTAATAAGATAAAAATTCTCTAAATTAATATCAAGTGAATTAAGTCTCAACAGATAAGGGTATTGCAGTTTACAAATTTTATTAAATAAGTAGTTCAGACAAAAATTAAAAATCATCTCAAAATAAAAATAATCCTTGAAAAAACTTGAAATATGAGGGGAGAGTATGACTAGGCATTCGGTTCTTCGATTTGGTCTTAGCATATAACGATTTGATTTTTGATTTCAAAAAAGTGCACACCACATATCGAACCAACTATGATTCGATTTTTTCAAGTTCAATTCAATTTTATTCGGTGTTTTTAAATTAATTTTTCAATATGAACTAATAAAAAATAAAATAAGAACAAAATCAAAGTATAAGTGATAATGTGGCCCCATTGAGCACTTATTGTACTTTAAAACTATATTACAAATGTTTAAAACTTGCACCTCTAATTATTATTTAAGGAAAACAAGCACAAAGATGAATTTCTTTACATGACATAAATTGACTAAGATATGTTTAAATTTCTTTTGGAAAATAATATTTCAAGTTAACTATATGAATTACAAATTCATTGCTACTTTGACTTGTTTCATAAATAATTAAATGCTAATTGATTTCTACACACACACACACACACACACATATATATATATAATTTTTAATAAAAGTTCGATTTTTTGGTGCCTTGAAGGTTCAAGACCCCTACACCAGATATTAAATTAAAGAACTAAACTTTTTTTTAAAAAAAAAGATCAACATTGAATCAAAAAATTAAAATGGAAGAATTGAATTAATTTGATTCAATTCGATTTTTTTTATTTTTCTATATTTATGTCCACCGCCAGAGGTGAGACACACCTAAGATAGAGACATATGACATACTAATTTAGGAAAAAAATTTGTTTCTATATTGGTTGAACTAATAAAAATCAATATTGTCCCCACCCCCAATTAACCAAATTAAAAATATCTCATAGATTTTTTTTTTCTATCTTTTGAAAATCAAAAAGAAGAATAGAAACTTCGACAGTGACTTAGTATTATTACATTTAACATTTTTCAATAGTCAATTTTGGTCCATTCATTGTGAACAATTTTGGTGGACTTAAAAAACGATTTTTTCAACACCTATTATTTAGAAAATTCAAAATTCTTTTGATTTAACATTGGTTTAATTCACATATCAGATATTGCGCTTTTATATTTAATCAATTCTAAAGTCAAAAAAGTTTAAAATAACATATATTTTGAATCATATAATGTCATTTGTAAATAACCACTTATAGTAAGATTTTACCTAAGTTGATACTGTATTTTATTAGTATTATTCGGTGTTCTTTTTATTTTTTAGTTTGTTATGTGTTGTTTGAGGAGAATTTATTGAAAATAATTTTTTCATCCTCATAAAATATTGATAAGGTTGTATTTGTATTACTCTCACTCCGATCTTATTTGTGAAATTTCACAAAGTAAAATATTGATACTCCCATTGGTCCAAAATAAATAAATTTCCAACATTTTTTCTATGGTCTAAAATAAATAATTTTTTTAAAGTCCAAAAATGTATTAGTTCATTTGATTTTTCTTTTCAAAACTATTTTTATCTTTAATGAGTTTTTCAACTCTCTACTTTTAAGAAAAGATTGAGAATAAACAAAGGGCATAATAACAACATATCCAATTAAGTGAGGTCTGGGAAGGATAAAATGTATGCAGACTTTATCATTATCTCATAGAGATAAAGAGGTTGTTTTCGAAAACTCTCTTTAAAAAATCAAATCTCATAAGCACAAAGTACTAGATATAAAAAAAAAGAAAAAGAAAAGAACAAAAAGAAAACAACTAATAATGGAAAGCAAATGATATATGTAAAGTAATAAATATAAGACGAATAATGACAACATGGGATATATAAACACGACTACTCCTACTAACCAACTAATATCACAAAGTCATACATCAATCTCCCCATACATCAACCTACTCTTACTAACCTATTAGTCTTCTACCTTAATACATGACCTTTATTTCTTTCTGTCTAAGGTCATGTCCTTGTTGAGATAAAGCTTCCTCATATCTTGTCTGACCATCTCCCCCCAATACTTCTTCGGTCTACCTCTACTCCTTTGTGTAACCTTAATTCTAGATCGAGCTCATCGCACGAAATTTATCTAATGTTATGTGCCTCTAATGTTTGATTTGCGAGCTCATTATATCGAAATAGAGAGGTACACCTAGTCATATGCACCCGAAGGTAGCGTTTGCGGATTCCATTGTCATAAAAAAGACAATTATCCTTTGATTAATATTATTAACTTTAAGTTTGTCACACCCTAAAATTTTATTATTTTGGATAGAAGGGAGTAATGTAGAAAAAGAAAGGGAAAATTTGATAAATATCATACTTTTTAGCATTAATTACAACTTGTCCCCACCTTTTTACTATTTATCAAAAATCCCTCATTTATGATTCTTGGTCGATACAAAAAAGTGTGAAGTTATACATAACGTGAAATAGGGAGCATTTAATGCTGGCGACAGGAAGGGGGAAGAATTGTAGGTTAGTAAAAATTAATCAATAACGATTTAATCTTTCATCTAGTGGTTAAAAGACCTTTTTTATGCGTACAAGGATAGTAATCAATATTCCAAATATTTGGAGAATATTCAAACAACAGGAAGCCCCTTATTTTGCATCTTCTGAGGTTTCCATAGAAACGAACATCTCTATATTGCTTCGACATTCAGGTGTATGGGAGAACGATGTGGAGTACAAGCGGTACATGAGTGATGGGGTTGTTGTAAGTGACAATATTTCTTTTGTAAACCTCAAATCTGCAATTGCAACTGAGTTGGATATAGACGATAGAAAGAAGAAATTGTTAATACGATACGTTGTAGGAGAAAACTTCTCTCCAATAACAATTCGAAATGATATGGGGGTGCGACTATATATTGAATCAAGAAAAGGGATGTATACCTTGTGTATAGATACTAGTGATGTGAATCTTGTTGAATCACAGAGATTGGATCCAACGTGTCCTTTCATAGACTGTGGTGAATCAAAAATAGTGATAAAGAAATTTTGGGGGTGATGGAATCACCTATAGGTGTTTGCTACTATGGAACAGAAGAAGATGTAGGGAATGCGAGTAGTGGGGCAACAAATATTGAAGTAAAGGAGAAACAAAAGTATAGGGATAAAGCAACGCTGGTGTGCATTATGGGAAAATACAAAATCAAAAAGGGATTTAATTTCAAGTAAAGCAATCTGACAGTAGAAGGTGCGTTGTTAGTTCGTATTGGACCATGAAATAGTTAACAACAGTCGTTCTTTTGTTTAACTTTTTTATTTGTATCATTACATGAGCTATTGTTGTTATATCCAGATTTTGTTTGTGACAGACATGAAGGCTTGTTGAAAGGAGTTTAGTATCAGTAAAATCGAAGTGTAATTTGTATCATTAATTTATTTGAATTGCATTTGTGTATCAGTTGGTATTCATTTGGGAAAGAAATAGGAATTGATACAAGTTTATATTTGTTGGCTGATATAAATACAGCAATAGAGTAGTTTTATCACTACATACATCAAAGCAAGAGTCTGCAAAATTGCATCAGCTCCTCCATCATCAATCATCAACAACATACCCCAGTGCCTCAAAAGGCTCCCGCTCATTGCGGGGTGAAGGGGGATCAGATGTAATAAAACGATAAATAGTTAAGCGAGAGACGGCTATGTTGTGTTAGATGTCAGTAGTGTGAAGAATTTTTTTTGTATCACATATGAAATAGGTATTAGTAGAGATTTGAAGTTTATCATGCATGGAATAGGTATCAACAGTAGAAGGTGCATTGTTAGTTAGTATTAGACCATGAAATAGGTATCGATAGTAGTTTCTTTTGTATAACTTTTTTGTTTGTATCATTACATGTGTTGTTGTTGTTGTGTCTACGCTTGAAGGTTTGCTGAAAAGACTTTGGTATCAGTAAATTTGAATGGTAATTTGTATCATTAATTTGTTTGAATGACAATTGTGTATTAGTTGGTGTTGATTTTGAAAAGAAATTGCAGTTGATATAAGTTTTTGAGAGTAATGTTTTCTTTTTTTTGCAGCTATGTTTTAACATGCTTCTCAGAAGATTGTGATTGGAGGATGAAAGCTTCACGAATGAAAAACATGGATGTGTTCATAGTAAGATACTTCAATGATATACACACGTATCCAATGAGGAAAATGATTCTTAACAATATTGAAGCGACACTATCATTTATTAGTGGAGTAACTGTGTCACGCCCCACTCTAGGGTCGTGATCAGTGTCCGATAGGGACACCTAGACACATGCTAACCTTAAATTCCCAATGAAATCGACCTGGA
>JAOTQJ010000007.1:1347190-1381507 GCA_025642045.1 Solanum sejunctum
AGAACATTAACTTAGATTTTATAGACTTTACATTTAATGTTTCTCAAAAAACACAAATAAAATTATCAAACATATTCAGATGAATTTATTATAACAAAGAATAATAATTTTTTTTGGATGTAAATTCATCACAAAGTGAAAATTTAGATCTATCTTTCCATATAAAAAGAAATATAATTATGATCAAGAGCAAGATCTAAGCAACTTACGCAATCTATTGCTGCCTTCCTGCAATTTAGATGTCTTCTCGTATATTTTAGGTCATTGTCGTCTTCTTACAATTTAGACTTCTTCTCATATATTTTAGGTCTTTGTCGCCTTCTTACAAATTAGACTTCCTCTCATATATTTTAGGTTTAGAAATTTATAAATACATCAAATCTACTACGTATACTAATAGATTTTACAAATTTAAATTTCTCTCGTATATTAATAATTTTTTTCATATATTAATAATAATTTGCAAAAAATAATAAATAGCAATTTTGTTTATTGTATGATTTTCAATAAAGGAAAAAAATTAATTCAGATCACTATTTTTAAGAACCTGTACGCTATTACAACTCGATTGGTATAAAGGATAGGAAATAACTAATCCCTAAATTAATTATAAAATAAATATATTCTATATTTAATTAAGACAAATTATGAAATAATTTATTTTGATATTTTAATATTATTTTATTTCACATTGAGTATGTAATATAATTATTTCCAACTAAATGAGCCCTCAAAATCTCATCGATAAAATACAATGTAATTAAACACGAGTGATGTGTTAAACCGATTCGGTTCAGACGTGGTTTATTGCTGACCCGGGTTCCAACTCAAGATATTTTTTATTTTAATGAAAAATAAAAGAAAATACAAAAGCTAAAAAAAAAAGAGAAAAATATCCAAAGAATTAAACCTCAAAAACCCTACATTTTGTTAAACCCTTTGTCATCTTCTTCTCCATCTTCCATTTTCAGGAAAAACACTCTGTAAAGTGAAAAAGGAACATGGGGGTCTTTATTTCTACTTCTTTAATGGCTAATTGAACTTAATTTACAGAAAAAAAGGAAATATGGGGAGTAAGAAGAAGAAGCAAAGTCAAAATTCCAAGAAGAGTAGTAAAAGGAAGCAGCAATTTTTGAGTGAAGATGATTATCGGCTTAGGCTTCAAGAGGGATTGTATTCACCTGATTACATACTGACTAAAATTTTTAGAAAAGATGGTCCTCCACTTGGTGATGAATTTGATCTTCTTCCGTCAAATGCTTTTTCTTCTCGCCATGAGAAAGGTAAATTTACTTGTACTTATTTCATGTTTTGATTTAATTTTGCTCTCAATGGTGTGGTGTAGTGGTTAGTGAAGTGGGTTTGGAATTATGAGGTGTCAGGTTCAAATTCCGGGGAATACAAAAAATGATAGGTGATTTCTTCTCATTCACACTTGTGGGATTTCACAGGGTATGTTGTTGTTGTTGTTTGTGATTTCTTCTCATTTGTCAGAGCTTTTATTAGCAATTGAGTTCATGGGTGTTGCAAAACCACTGACACTACTAGTTCTTTTGACTATGGGTTCAGACTTAGCTTAGTATTGGTTGTAGCAAAACCACTGACACTACTACTTCTTTTGACTATGGGTTCAGACTTAGCTTAGTATGTGTTGTAGCAAAACCACTGACACTACTACTTTTTTTGAATATGGGTTCAGACTTAGCTTAGTATTGGCTGTAGCAAAACCACTGATACTACTACTTCTTTTGATTATGGGTTCAGACTTAGCTTAGTATTGGCTGTAGCAAAACGACTGATACTACTACTTCTTTTGATTATGGGTTCAGACATGGTCAAATTTGGGAGGTGGGGGATGGATACACTTCTGTATTTCCAATATTAGATCCTCTACATTTTTTTTGTATGTTGTGCTGCATGGGTTGTTGTTGTTGAGACGAGGGTTCCCAGGAAAAAGCCTCTCTACCTCTATGAGGTAGTGGTAAGATCTGCATATATTCTACCCTCCCCAGACTCCACTTGTGGGATTTCACTGGGTATGTTGTTGTGCTGCACGGGGAGCTATCCTAACAGTAAACAATCTTAGAAAGAGAAGATAATGGTGGTGAGTCTCTGTTGCATGTGCAAAAAGCATGAGTGATTTTTTTTTTTTTTGGTTGTGGCTTTTCCTTGAAACGTTAGGCTTTGGTATTTTATGACCTTCAATATCCAAGGAGTTGGTCTAGGACAGGAGCTGAAATGATATCATGATGAAGCTAAGGGGCAGCTTGAAAGAAGAAAAAGAAGCTGTGCATGACAGTGCTTTGGAGTATTATCAATGAAATGATATTTGATTTATCCATTTTTATAAAAGAGTGAAATAAAATGATGTTTAATATAACTGAAAGAAAAAATATAGTCCGGGCGAAAGAGAAGTCAAGATATATCAGCCTATGAACATTTAATTCAAATATTCAAAATTATGCTGATAGATGACTGTTTGCAACAAATTTTAAAGTGATGACAAATAAATTACAATCACAAATAAAATATGAAGAAACAAAATTTTATTCATGAGCATGTGGATATAAATTTGTTCCTCCCTTGATTCTTCTCTCATAAGATTTCTCCATGATTCGAGGGCTGCTAGTGGCGTATTTCTCGAACATAGGATGATTTTGACTATTTTGATCTCCCTATGGATATTTGAGATGCCTTTTCAAGGGAATATAGTACCCTTTATGTAGGCATGGATTAGGGTTTAGGATTGAGTAGCCTCCAAGAAATCCTGACTGAAATGACACTCATCTTGTAGTGTCCTACAAAATTTTGATGTCTACAATGACATTGCTTGGCAATTGATGCTCACCAATGGGTAGCTTTGCTATGCACCTACAGAGAAAAGGGATAAAAAAAATCAAATCTCTAACTCTGTACAGCAAGAGATGATTCTAGTCGTAATAGATAGGGTAGGAAGGATTAGATAATAGCTACTTGTCATTGTTGAAAAATTGAAATGCCACATAATGCTATTACACCTTCCCCTTCTGTTTGTTTATATGGCTGAATGCTGATCAATGTCAGTTACTTGTTTCTGTATGCTTGCTGTGCTAATTCTTGTTCTTCCACAATCAGGTTCCAGAATTTCTAGTAACGCTAGACAAGAAAACCAAGGAGCGACTAAGAGGAGAAAGGTAGGCCGGTTAGTTTCTGGGAAAAATCATCACAGCCTCTAAGTGCTCAATATGGACACTTAGTTCTTTTCAGTTTATTCATATTTTCTCTTTGTATTTTCCTTTTTCCCTCATCAGGTCTCTGTGTCTGCAACCATGCATTGCCGAGATTTATGTGAAAGTAACCCTCCTGTGAAGAAGCATGGTACTGGGAAAGGTCTGATAACAAAAGACGTTTCGGTGAAAAAGCATAGCGCTGGGAAACGTTTAATGACTGAGAAGAGTGTTACTCTTAGAAATCACGGTATAGGGAAGGGTTTGATGACTAGAAATCACGGTACAGGGAAGGGTTTGATGACTAGAAATCACGGTACAGGGAAGGGTTTGATGACAGTTTGGCGGGCAACAAATCCTCATGCTGGAGACATCCCCACTGGTGTTTATTTTGGAGAGAGTGCTGAAGAGAGAAAGAAGAAGTTGCTGCAGAGACAGTCTATTTTGGTGAGCTCATGCCACTCCTTTGATGTTTACTTAGCAATTTGTAGTACATGCATAATGCGTGTCTTGCAAATTCCCTTTCTGATTCTTTGACAAAGGTTGGTAATTGCTAGCTTATCTTCTGTGTGCAGAGAAAAATAGAAAAGAAATTGCAGGATACGAAGAAGGTTGGTGTGAAATGCAGAAAGGTAATATTCTGGTTAATGCTGAAAAGCTACTACTATTAGTGCTTGGAGTCACTATTTTTTTGATATGTAGTGGTTGGAGTGATTCTAGTGTGGCATTTCATAATTGCAGGCAAAGAATAAAAGGATTGAAAAACCGAAGATGCCTCGTAAGGAAAAATGTGTACTTGCGCTGGAATGGAGAAAGTGCCAAGAAGGACTACCTATCAAAAAAAGAAAGTACGAACAAGAGTTAACTAGGTTGGGGTCGCTAGTGGATGATGAGGAGCTTGAGTTAATGGAGTTGGAAGCAGGACCTAACTCATTGACCTGCTGTACACACTTTGCAAGCAATGGACTTCGTGGCTGTTCACTTTGCAAAGGTAAGAATAAGCCCCCCTATTTTTTGCTGTCCTGTTTGCAAGTATTAGTTAATTGCTGCATGTTTATTTATCCTCTATATCTCTATTTTGTTTGTTGTTTTCCCTTTTTCTTCTCTTGATCTTACTTCTATGGTCTAATCGCTTGCTGTAGATGTTTAAGTTACATTACACGATTCACCAGTCATCAATTTGCTTTGACGTCTACAGATTTACAATTTATGTTTAAGAAAGTTGCTTTAATTTCTAGGTTTACTTCCAAAGTTTCCTCCGGATTCAGTAATAATGAAGCTGCCTCTCTATGTGCGACCGTGGGATTCCTCTCCAGAGCTCGTCAAGAAACTTTTCAAGGTACCTGGGAAATAATATTCTTTGCTGAGTCTGACAGTGTTAATACACAAAAAGAATATAATATTGGATTGTCATGGTCAGTGCTCACTTGGTGTACCCTATTGTTCATGTTCAGTTTGAGGATGTAGTTCTCTTGTTCTCAATAAATTTGCTCAAAGATATCTGTAAAAATGGTGAAGCATTTTGCATTTTGATGCTTTTCCCGAGTCTTAACATAAACTCACCTTTTCTATTTAACTTTTTATATTTTTACATAAAAGCATATGGCTAATATGCAGTTTATTTTGCAGGTCTTCCACTTTATTTGTACTTTTGCTGCAAGAGTTGATATCTGTTCCTTCACAATTGATGCATTTGCACAGGCATTTCATGAAAAAGTAAGTTCAGCTCTGTACTAGTTGTTCTCCATCATTAAGTTCAGCTCTGTACTAGTTATTCTCCATCATTAAATTCATCTTTGTACTAGTTCTGCTCCATCATTCTCTTTTGAGACCTGAAAGCTCTTTCTAAAGATGCCAATCAGTTCCCGATTTTGATTTGATTCTTGTTGCTTTCAGGATTCCTTAATCCTTGGACAAGTTCATTTAGCCTTTCTCAGGCTTCTTTTGTCAGATGTTGAAATTCAGCTTAACAGGGGATTCATTCATCAAGCAAGCAGAAGTTGCAATTTTTTGGGATTGGTTCACTCAGTGAGTCTACATGCATTCAGATCCATTTTTCACTTCAATAGGCTTTGGCATATTAACATGGGCTTGAGTCTTTAGGAAGCAGCTGTATATTTACTCACCATTAGGCTAGTGCTTCCTGGAACTTCAATCTAAATATGGCTTATTTATTTCATTATTATTACTTTGCTACAAAGGAGGTTATATTACTTAGGTAGGACAATAGAAAGAAGAGAAAATAATGGAGAGAAATTGACGATGCTTCAGCAGATGAAAGGGGAAGGAATCTAAAATATGTGGAAATGTAACAAAAGAGAACTTGACCATGTTATGGTCAACCCACAAATTGTGCAGATTTATTCCTGATGAACACCCCTAATCCTGTAAGTTTCTAAAAAGTATCCTGGAGCATATTAGTATGAATTTCGCTTATAATGTAGAACCACTTTGGGGAGTTGCCATGAGTTATACTTTACCAAAAATGGGAATAGAAAACAGTCACGGGCCTATAATCTTAAATTATTCTGGAAGTGCATGTAGTGAAGGTAGAAGGTCCTTAATAATAATATCAGAAAAAGAAGGAATTTTAGAGGTTCTATATTTACCTTTTACATAAGCTGAAGTTGCGAAGAAAATAATCTTCCAATAGGTCTTTTGATATGAGACTGAAACAATAATTTTCTTTCTCAAGGAGTGCTACTCAGATGTACAATGTTCATTGTTCTTTTTTAGTGGGAAAGATGGAACTAGCTATTAGCAAAGTAAAGTGCAGTGGTACCAAACATTTATGATCCTTGATAATATATGTCCCCAAGAAAGAAGGAAAAAATGGAAACAAATCCTTCCTAAAAAATGTCTCTTTGTTGGAACTAAGAACAACATCGGTATATACAATACCCAGAATTTGATGGGTCTTGTTTAGCTAGTAGCATTGTGAGTAGCCTTTGCTTTTCCAAAGTGTCCTACTAGTGTAATATGCTTAATGGAAAAATACTGATATGACAAGTCTGGTTTGGAGGATCGAGTACCAGAAAAGTCCTAACAGTTTGATTTGGAGAGTTGAGTACCATAAAAGTCCTATAATTATCATGAAGTACAACAACCCCAACGCCGTCTGATATCTATATCGGGGAGTACACAGATACTCTCTGCCTTCAGCTTAAGTGGTACTATCAACGTATTAAAATAAGTTCTGCTTCTCTGTTGTATCAGCACAATGTTGGCATGTTCCACATGCAACCTCCTTCTATGCATTCTACAGATGCTTCTCTTCCACATTCACAATGGTAACACTAGTATTGTGAGATTATTGATCTTAGGTATGCGGGGATGTAATTGGTTGCTAATCTCATTTTCTTCAGATGACATATCCTGTTTGATTAATTATATGCTCGTCTATTCTGCTGACAAACTTCTCTTCATTACTGTTTTTTCTTTTTAAAATCTTCTTGTCCATTAAAGTATTCTATTCTGAAAGAGGAACCATTCTTCTTATTTTAACAGATTGAACATGAAGAATTTAGTCTGGAACTCTGGATTAGTTCTCTGAATGCCTTAACATGGACAGAGATACTACGGCAAGTTTTGGTTGCTGCTGGTTTTGGGTCCAAACGTGGTAGAGTGCCTGGGGAGGCTCTCAGCAAGGTACTGCAATTTCTGGCTACTGATTTAATTGTAGTCTTGCATCTTTGATATGTCGGTGGCTATAAGTTCATTCTTTAATTTTTTTTCGCTGGATATTTAAAGACTTTGTGACATGTCCATGGTCATTTTACTGTAAGAAATAAATTGTTGGGAGTATTGAGTCTTCATTCCTCTTTGATTCTGTATTTTCTTTTCTAATTGCTTTGATATGCATTTCTTGAGCAAAGGGTCTTTCGGCATCATCCTCTCTACCTCTTCCAGGTAGGAGTAAGGCCTGCGTTGGGCAGAAACTTCATTTGTCGAGGAAAGAAACTCAGGAATTTTTAGCGCTTCTCCTTTATCTTTTCTCCATGTGGTTTTGGAGAACATCCTGTTATTGTGATTGATTGGTCACCGGCCCCCCCTCCCTTACACCCCACCCCACAGACCCCACCTGAGGGACACTGGGTATGTTTTTGTTGAATGCTGAGTCTTCTTCACTGGGTACTGAAGTGGACAAGTACTGTAATTACTTATCTAATACAAAACTCTCCGTAAAGCACCCAACAAACACATCCTAGGGCCGTATGGAAGGACACCTTGGGATTGAATACAGATGTACCTGGGTTTAATCACACAATTTTGACACGTTTCTGTGGCCAAGTAACTACTTGGTCAGCAGGGAATTGTGCGTAACTGAGGGGTACGATTACATTCTCCATAGAATTATTTACTTTACCAGATACACACATTACTTTTCAAAGTGGTGCTTCTGTTCCTGGTACTAGTATTTTGCAACTCCTCATATTGCCCCCTCTCTCTCTCTCCTTTTTTTTTCCATTTTTCTTATTGCATATGCAGATTGCAGTACGCTCGTACTAGTACTTTGTGTTGATGTTTTAGTGATGGTGATGAAAACAATGACTTGCTATGCTATTATTATCTTTTCTTGATGAGTTTTTATATTTTAAATATCTTATTTTCTTATTGGTATTTTGGTGATTGATGGTGTGGCTTCTTCATCTTGTAGGAGATAGAGATATGATACTTGATTCTTAGATAAAAATTATGATTTTATGTTTTTATTTTTCTATTCATTAGTATAAATATTTATGTTAGAAAAAAATACTTGGTAAACTCATGTCTCGTCCTCTTTTTTTTTTTAAGATTTGAATGTGCAACCAATCAATAATTTGACATTATATTCACGAGTTGGTGTTTAAAAATTTAATTCATTATTGAAATTCTTATCAAGGTAAAATATTACTCCCTCCGTCCCATTTTATGTGACACCCTTTTCTTTTTAGTCCGTCCAAAAAGAATGTCACCTTTCTAAAATAAAAAACAATTTAACTTTAAAATTTCAATTTTACCCTTAATGAAATGATTTTCAACCACACAAATATCTATAGATGATTCTAGATCACAAGTTTCAAAAGTCTTCCTTCTTTTCTTAAACATCGTGCCAAGTTAAATGGTGCCACATAAAATTGGACGGAGCGAGTAGTATTTATTTGGAAGATATAGATTATTCTTTACCATATTAGTTTGCAATTTGTAATTATTTAATGTATTTTTACAAAAAAAAGTATATAGTCCCTCCAAAGTTACCTAGCTTAAATACACACACACACACACACACTCCTTCTAAATCAATTTGTTTGTTTTAGTATTGACCGGGCACAAAGTTTAAGAAAGTAAAAGAATACTTTTAAATCTTGTGGCCTTAAACTAAAAATATGTGTAGCATACCAAATGATTTTTGGTAATTACTAGGCTGGTGGTAATTACACAGCCTTTTAATTACACAATGGTTTTCAAATATACCTTTAGTTTCTTTGTTTTTTTTTATGTAAAAAAACTGAAAAACTAGGGTTATCAAAAGCGAAAAGTGCAAAAATGCTCTAAGGTTCTTTTGGGCTTTAAGTGCAAAGGGCAAATAAAGCGTGAACTTTAAATGAAAAAGGTGCAAATGGAGAAAAACTACAAATATGCTATGTTGCTCGGACTCTTCAAAAGTGCTAGTGGGTGTGTGTCGGATCCTCCAAAAGTACTAAATTTTTGGAGAATCCGACACGGGTTCGGCATTGAAAATGAAGAGTCCTTGTAACTAAGCAAATATGTATGTGTAGGCCAAAATTAATAATCATAAGCATGAATAACAAATAACAAATCTATGGACAAGAAATGGGATTTTGTTAATAAAGTAAAATATCAATTGTTAAGTGTCACTTCTTCAGGATAACATTCATTAGCAAGGAACAATATGCCTTGAAGCCTTGATGACGACACTGAAGCACCCATAAAGCAAGGGGAAGCACTTAACATGTTTTCTATCTCGCTTCAGGGCTCAAGCGTATCTTTGACAACTCTGAGAAGAGCACTGTCTCTGATCCTGTGAGCGGCTATGCATCCAGCTAGCTTTATGCTTTTATTGATCTTGATTTTTCTTGATAGAAGCTTTAAATCTTACGATAGATCATCCTTCAGTAGTGTGTCTTGGAGGAAGTTACTCTGTGATTCTCATTTTCTTTGGTTTCTTGTTTCTTAGGAAGTTAATTTGATGGCCAAGTATGGGTTAACCCGTGGTACACTGAAGGGCGAACTTTTTAGCATTCTGCTAATTAAAGGAACTGATGGAATGAAAGTTCATGAGCTGGCTAAGCTTCAATCTGTAAGTGGATGGAATCCCAGTCCTTACTATTAGTATTATCATTACTACTGCCTCCTTTACATCATAAAATGCTTTGGTTAATAAATTTTCCTTTTGTCTTGAAGATCCTTGAATTGAATCTGGCAGCGACAACTATTCAGCTGGAAGATTTAATAAGCTCAACCCTTTCTAGTGACATTACCTTGTTTGAAAAGATCTCATCTTCAGGGTACCGTCTACGTATTAATCCTTCTTCACTGGAAGCTGAAATTTCTTTCTCAGATTCCGAAGGAGATGACGCAGAGGTTATTAGTGGACACATCAGAGACAATTCAGACTGCGAGTCTCGCGAACTAGTTCGAGCTGAATCTGAACGGAGATATCATCAGTTTGAAAACAAAAATGGACTGTCAACAGTAAATACTGAAATTGATGAAAGCTACGCAGGAGAAGCATGGTTGTTGGGGCTGATGGAAGGTGAATATTCAGATCTGGGCATTGAAGAGAAGCTGAACACCTTGGTGGCATTGGTTGATCTTCTAACTGCTGCATCCAGCATCACTGAAATGGTAAAATATTTTCTATGACTCCATTAGGCCCTTTAAAGGAACTCTTTGCTCTAGGTTGTCATGCCTTCATATTCTTCTGCCTTCCTGTTTGCATTTCTTGTTTACTGTGCTATATTTTGTTTTTAACACTTATTATTCATTTTACTGGAGCCAGAATAGAGCTAGTAGGTGAAGTTCTTGGAAACTTCTGACCTGAAAGATGGACCTTGAAAATTGGTGGCAAAGAAGTTCCAACCATCCCAGCATGCCTGTGAACAAATTTTCCGATGCTGGCAGATACAGTGCATTGATGGTACTGCCAGAAAAAGCCTCGAGGACTGACATTCCGAGCACACCCAGACCCTTTGAAGCTTCCTCCCCCTTTTCTGAGCATGTTTGAGCCACTCTCCTGTTTGTTTCTTCCAGATTTGTGTTCGCTCGAGCCAAAACTTTGGTTATCAGAGTCGCAGGGCATAGTAGATAGTCTCCCTGTGGAGGAAACAATGAGTGTCGACCCCCACCATCACTTCCTTTAGCAATTCCAAGACTGCTAGTGTCTTGATTTTAGACTTCTTGACTGATGTTAATGGCCGAAGATGATTTTGCAGCTGGCTGCCCCTTTTCCTTGGATCTATTCTGAGGGCATGGCCTTCGCGTCCGTGTATTCTGGAGATATTGGAGTTTCTAGCCTTTCTTGAGCTCTCTGATGCATAGATGTGGAGGCTCCCTGCATCATCTTCTCTTGTATCTTAGTCTGGACATGTTTGGATGTCCAGCAGTCTTTGAGCCGGTCTGGTTTAAAATTTTTTAATGGTCCAGACCCTTATGTTTATTGAATTGGTTCAATCTGTCCACCCAATCTGGCTCATCACCCTAAGGTTAGGGTTGTCATTTACGCTTCTTTAAAGTTCTGCTTTCACGACCAAATTCAAATCTCATGACGGTAGCGCTAGATCGGTCCTCCATAATGTCCAGCTGCCTTCTTCCTCCTCCCTCGTGCCCCAAGTTCTTTTTGCTTTGTCCTCCTCTTCTACCTGTCTCCCTATTAGGTGCAACCCCTATTGCATCTCCATCATACACTATCATTGAAAGCGTTTGAGGCATTTTAGCAAACACTTGGGAAGTAGGAACTTTGAAAAATCCCAAGGAAAGATACATCTCAAACATACCTCGAGTATCCGTTTAGCTAACATGAGATCCAAAGAACAATCAACGTTCTCATTCTATATTTACGTAGTTTAATTAATGGATTTCAATGATGAAACAATGATAATACTAATTTTAGGAGTAATTATTAACCCAAAAAACACCACAATGTAGCTTAGTGGTTAATGAAGTCGGCGGATAACCATGATGCCTCAAGTTCAAATTCAAGCAAAGGCTAAAAGCACTAGGTATTTCTTCCTATCTGCCAAGCCTTGGTGGACAGAGTTATTCGGTACAACCGTAGCTATACTGGTGGGGGTTAGCGAATACCTCTGGAATAGTCAAGATGCGCGCAAGTTGGACATCATTGTCATAATATTGATATTAGTAATAACAAAACTCTCCAAAGACTCATCTTGGTTGAGTGGCAAAACAATTAGACAGATTCCACCTTGAGAGAAAATGCCGTGGGGGCTCACAAACCTCAACTATTTTCTACTTCTCAATTCAAATTTCTAGGACCTTCCCTCGCAACATGGTGCACAACCTGCGAGTCATTGTGAAAGGTCCTGGACTTCAGAAAAAGTCCCTTATGTTGTGAGGACTGCTGTGTGGCAAGTCTGGGATCTTTCTTAGTTTTTTCCTTGGGCATAAATTCCTGGTTCCTTGCCACTGCTTGCATGAGCCGAAGCCCTGGGTGAGGAATCTTGGGACTTCAACTATTTTCTTTTCTCTTCAAACACGTTCCAACATATACCATGAATAATCGACCATACTCTGATCATTTCTTCGCCCCTGTGTGGCTGTAGCCTGTACACACCTTGGGGTTAATTTAATTATTTTGATAAGTACACAATTTATGGGGCTTTAAGAAGTTCTCCTCTCTTTTGTTTTTGTAAAAAGGAATCTCCTTTCTTTTGTAAGGTCAAGCACTAGCTTGGTGCATGTCCATTTTCTTTTAATAAAACTCTTTACCTTTCTCAATAGAGTAAAAAAAGAAACGATATGGAGGCAAAAGTTAGAAATGGAAACCGCACTCTTCTATAAAAGTGCTGATATAGTACTGTTACTCTGAATAGAAATGCATGAACAAGTAATGAAGTAATTCTGGACCTATAAACAACCAAAAAATAACATAAGGAAAAGGTAAGAAGGAGGTCAAGTGAAGACATCATCATTGGCTTATGACTTCTATGTTAATTTTGGTGGGAGAACACTAAATGCTGTTGCAGTAAAGAAAGCAGAGTCACTCCAAAGGCTTAAGTTCAACAACAAAGGTAGTAAAATGGGGGGATGTGCGGTAGGCACACATCATGAGTTCAAATACTGGCTAGTGAACCAAATCCAATGTTTAAATGGTAGAAGAATTGAAGGGTGTACCCATTATCCATCGAGTTCTGAAAACACACAAAAAGAAAGAGTAAAGGAAAATAGTCTGTCGCTGTCACATCAGTTAAAAACTCTGAGGTGAAAGCCCATCCGTTTGTAATTCATGGTGATTAGCAGTGTCCGTTGGTGCTTTGTAAGTGCATTTAAGTGTGTGAAGCTACGTGGCAGTGCACATGAATATATATATATTTTCATTTTTGTTTAGTAAGAAATGTGAAGGAGTTCTTGTGGAAATTGGTTGCTTATCATTGTTCGACAATGGTACAATTGAAAGTCTAATAAAAGCACCATGTAGATGCCATTTATTTTCTACTTTCTTCCATGTCCAGAAAGCTAGCTACCCTTTCATACGATGGAAAAATCATGCCTTCCTAGTAATAGACCTGTTATTGGTGTCTCCTTGTTGGTTATGTCTGCTGTTTTTTTAATATTACTATATTATGACTAATAAAGAACATATTGCTATATTGTACGAGTATCACCATTTTTAGTGACATATTGCTATATTGCACGAGTACCACCATTCTTAGTACACTAACAAATGATAAAAAAGAAGTGCCTTTGTATGTCAGATCACCTTTTCTTTTCTGCATTTTATTTAGTGACAAGTTTTATCTGCAGGATACTATGCCATTAGCTATAGAATGTGCTCCTACAATGATTAATCATGCTTCTGGTGGAAAAATAAAAAGGTCGTCAGCAAAATCATCCTACTTGATTGGACAAGCACAAAGTATTAGTAGACAACTTAGTAATCAAGATCCAACGGTGTCATTGGAACTTCAGCCAGTTGACTCTTCAATGGCAATGTCAAAACTCTCTGAGAAAAATAAGTCACCTAGCACTGCAAAGAATGCCAAAGAACTGGAAGCTGGGGATGAGTTGCACCCTATGCAGTCTATCTTCCTTGGTTCTGATCGTAGGTACAATAGATACTGGATTTTTTTGGGCCCTTGCAATGAACTTGATCCTGGGCACAGGAGGATTTATTTTGAATCTTCTGAAGATGGTCACTGGGAGGTGATCGACACTGAAGAGGTACTTTAGTTCATTTTGGCACTTCTATTTCCTATATTTGTAGCATGCAATGACTTCCAACAAATGAACTTTTTTCCTGTGTTTTTAATCTGGTTTCAGTCTTTATGCTCTTTGTTGGATGCCTTGGACCGTAGAGGTATACGAGAGGCTCTTCTAGTTGCATCTCTGGAGAAACGGGAAATCTTCCTATGCCAAGCAATGTCAGATATTCTGAATGATTCAGGAGATGGCCTATCACCTCGATGTGGAAGGAACTTTTCTAGAGAAGATAGTTCATCATCTGCAATTTCTGATGTGGACAACTTAAGCCTTGTTGAAGTGCACAATGGTTCTACTGGTTCGAAGGTGCCTGTAGATAGGAAAGGAGAACATCAGCAAGACAAATGGAACAGTGCTCAAGCTTTTGACACATGGATGTGGAAATCATTCTATTGTAGTCTTGCGGCTGTGAAACGTGGGAAAAGGTCTTATCTTGATTCACTTGCAAGGTGTGAACAATGTCATGATCTATATTGGAGGGATGAGAAGCACTGCAGGATTTGCCACACCACATTCGAGCTTGATTTTGATCTTGAAGAAAAATATGCCATTCATACTGCAACATGTAGGCAGAACCTACACCCTGATAAGTTGTCAAAGCATAAAATTCTCGCATCAGAATTGCAGTCACTTAAAGCTGCAATACATGCAATTGAGGTGGGCTGTCATTCAAATGCTTTTGCAGCTAGTATTATGCGTCCAAATTTTGGTGTTCATTTAGAATTTTTCTATGAAGTGCTCTATATAAACAAGAACCTAATAACTAGTATAATTTTGAGTGGTGTGCATGTCTTCTTTTATGTCAAAAGAAATCCTTAAGAGTGGTTCATGTTCTTAATAATCATACTAATTATAGCACTGCACTTGTAGTTTAGTACTGGCATCTTTCTATCAGGTGCTTGCATAGACTGTTCTAAACCTCACTTGCTGAACTTTGCAGCACAGCATTGGATTCTTAACTATTTTAGATCCTCTGTTTTTACATCTCTCATTATCCTGCAGTCCATGCAACTTATATTGTGTTTATGATGAGGTTACTGCATGAAGTTCTGTTCATCCATTGCTTGATGCTGCAAAGATGCTTAAGAACACATGATAAAAGTTTAGTTTGTTAGGATGCTGTAGATAAAATCACAAATGATGAACTTCATAGAAAGTGGATTGTGCTTTGACAAGTGACATGAATGCCTTTCTTTTTGTCTTTTCAGTAAATTGATGATTGTATTGTGCTGTTGTAGTGGTATACAAGAGGTAGAGAAGCTACAACAAATATAGCTCTCTACGAATAATGCTAATTCATCTATGTTGATGGCACTTCATGAGTGCACCAAGAACTTACAAGAACAAGTTTATCAAAAAAAGTTTACAAGAAAAGAGATTTCTTCATTTTTACAGAACCACCACTCATATGGTCCTCTTTCTTGCTGTCCAAGTTGTCCCCATATAAGCTGGACAAACTACTTTCCATGTCTTGCTTACTTTAATTTGGGCAGTTTTTGAATACTTAACCAAAAGCAAGATAACGTCTTTGGGGATGCTCTGGTGGTTGAAGCATGTTAAATAACAACTTCTAATCTCAGATTTGAATCACAATTACAGTACTTTGTGTGAGCCCATCCACTTCAGCCTTGGCAAGCAGAATACCTTGTTAACCTGTGCTTGTGGGCTTGACTAGCTGTTCAATGGATTAGTCAAGAACGCAAGATTTGTGCAAGTGACCCTTAACACCACCAATTGGAAAAAGGAAAATCAAGACTAACCTCAAATAGCTGAGTTGAAATTGAAAATAA
The DNA here is from genome assembly GCA_025642045.1 of Solanum sejunctum. Lineage (NCBI taxonomy): Eukaryota > Viridiplantae > Streptophyta > Magnoliopsida > Solanales > Solanaceae > Solanum > Solanum sejunctum. The sequence goes on from JAOTQJ010000007.1 coordinate 1,362,627, forward strand.
GACCACCTCATATGCACCTTCATACTCTTTTTAAGTTATTTGTTCTATTAATTGCTGTGCAATTAACTTTCCAACTTATGTTTTTTCAATTACAATCTGATATACATATTTATCATTCACAATGTTGCAGTCAGTAATGCCTGAAGATGCCCTAATTGGTGCTTGGAGAAGATCTTCCCACAATCTTTGGATCAAAAGACTGCGCAGGGCGTCAACTTTATCAGAGATTTTACAGGTGACAAATGCCTGCCCGTCCTTCAGTTAATTTTTTGATAATTGGTCTCAATTTCCCAGGATTTGCATTTTGAAGAGTTCAGAAATAAACATAAATCCATTGAGTCTATAACAAAAACCTTCCAACTGCTGCTAGGTTTGACGTTATTTTCATAGAAATTTGACCTAACAGGTCTCACATAAGTGGAATTCTATTTTGGAACATATCGTAGGTTCTAGCTGATTTTGTCACTGCTATCAATGAGGACTGGTTACGTGAATCTGGTCATCCTTTGGGACCGAATTATGACCTGGACCTTATTGCAAGCTTTTCAAGCATGCCCCGGACTTCATCTGCAGTTGCATTTTGGTTGGTCAAGTTGGATGCATTGGTCGGACTCCACTTGGAAAGCATGCCCTTTAGCACTACATAAGTCTAAAGGTGTGATACTTTCTTTTGTCTGATTACGTTCCTTTTACTTTTGTGGTGTTGCACTTTTCTCAGATAAATCATAAATCCTGCTATTTGTGTTTTGGGAGTTGGACCGGAGAAGGGTTTCAGGAGAAAGCTTTGTATGGTGTTCTTTGGGTAACTATGTAGCTTCTTTGACCTAAATCAACATATTTTTTATGCTAAAATTTGGCACAACTTGTTATTGTGCATTTCCTACGAGTGTGTGCTAAATCTACTTCTGCTTATGGGGCTTGATTTTTGAGACGAGGCTTTTCCGAAAACAGCCTCTCTATCTCTATGAGGTGGTGGTAAGGTTTGCGTACATTTTACCCTCCCCAGACCCCACTTGTGGGATTTCACTGGGCATGTAGTTGTGTGCTAAATCTAGCTAATTGAAGGGGTAAAGATCTAAAAATGAATAATTAAATGAAAGGAGCTAAGAACACTAAAATCTTCAGGCAATGTGTTATGCTTTCTGGTCCTGCCCACTTAGGCTTGTTTTAAGTCAAATCTTCTTCTGGAACTGTACAAGAAATGCCTCTCTCTGTCTCTCAAAGTAATTTTTCACAAATTTGTCTTCTGACAAGAATTCTTTTTGTTTTGGACCATTACAATCCTTTCGTGCTGAATAATTGATGCAGTCGATCTTCACTGGTTGTCTGATGCATATGCTTTGACATTTCAGGTAGGTTGTTTCCAACAGGTCAATATCCTTTAGTTTCCCAGATAAAGAGTACATAGTTTTTATCAATGTCAGATCCATCAACTTCTGTGTGCGAAAATTTAAGATACTTGGAGAGAGGGTCATTCCTATCATTATCCCTGATGGAATCATGCTGCTTATGGGCTCAAATGCAACAGAAAGCTTTATGATTTTTTGGAAAGTAAAGCAGAAAATATGGCAGTTCAGCAATTGGTTCAACAAACCGAAGCTGATGTATGTACAATGTTACCTCCTGACATCCATTTTTGTTATCATCACTATACACAGGATACATGAATGCTTCTTGAATGTACATAGTAGTGCAGGTTCTCTTCCTCATGTTTAATCTCCTTCAACCCAATTTTGGTGTATTAGGTCTCTCTTGATTTCTTCATATGTATTAGCTCATCCCTTGTAGGATTAAACTGTTATACATGTTTCTTTTGACCGCAAAATAATAAAAATTGTGTGGGGCAGTTTGATCCCTCCGCTTCAGGTTCTCGTTTTATTCTTTCTTTGGTTTTTAATCCATCTCTATCTCTACAAGGAAGTGGTAAGCTCTGCGTACATTTTTACTTTCCCCAGATCCCACTTGTGGGATTCCATTGGGTATGTTCTTTTTAGTCCATCTATTCAGAAAATTCTGATGACATGTCTAGTTTAGTCTCATTTCTGGTGTAACGAAGAGCTGTCGTTATATGCAGATTGCAGATTAACTGTTTAGACATTATAGAATCCTTATAAAAAGAACATGAACTCAGCTTTGTTTTGTTTATTGAATTGTAATATGGGCTCCCAGCACAGGCTTTTGTACTGAGGATATACCTTTCTGGGGGAAAAAATAAAATTGTAAGCCAAACATGGTCCAACTGTTAACTTGGGGTCAAAGTGTCAGAGTACTATTGCAGAAACTGAAGAAAAAACATGTATATATTATGAACAATTGTGTAAAATTGTAAAAGAAACAGACTCCATACATGTCCAGAAACTCCATACAGCCTTTCTTTACACTACAAACACTTGGATAGCTTCTATGGTCAAAAAGATACACATTTTTAATATAAATACAGATTCAAGTAATACTTTGAGTATTCTCGTTCACGCCTTCTCTTCCAAAATTGAAGTGCTGCTACTGCATCATTCATGAAATATGGACCTAGTTGTATACAACTAATTCATACCGTGCCTACTTGTATTACAAAAGTGAAGTGAAAAATGTATAAAGATGAGCACGGGACTGCTGTTATGTTTTGGGCAGATCATGTTGTGTAGATCTTCCTCATGCTCTTCTTTAGAGTCCCCATGAATCTGAGTAAGGAACTTGTGCATTCCTTTGAATTCTGAAGTTTACAGAAACTAATAAGTTGGTCTGCTACTAGAGAACATTCACAGCAGGAGTCCTCCTCAAGTGAACTGAAGATGAATATGTCCAGTGCCTCAAATTGACAGATTAATTTGTGCGTGGCAGCAAAAAGCTAAAGCCAGAGATCTCTCGGAGAGGAAGAGGAGATTCAATGTCGGCTATATCAATTTGTTCCATAGATTTTGATATGTCATCAACTGAAAATGGGATGCTGAAAATTGAACCATTCAGAAACATCAGTAATTGGATCAAAAAGGCACAAAAAGTGTAACATTATCACTGATAATCTTCTGCTATAACATACCTCTATAGAACAACAACATTACCCCAATGCCTCAAAGGCTCCCGCCCATTGCGGGGTAAGGGTGGGTCGGATGTACGCAGCCTGACCCCTATGTTTAAAAACATAGCGCGACTGTTTTCGGATGACCCATAATGAGCGTCGAAAGTTGCATTGACTAACTGTTACTTCACAATTGAAAGAAGCGCAAACAGTTTAAAGAGCCGTTTTGCTTTATTCCATCACACCTCTATATAACATTATAAAATTAGTGTCTTTCCCAAACTATTGATAACCTGAACTTGGAAAGGCTGATAATTTTTGGTAAATGTTTGAGACTGATTTTCAGATCCAAAGTAATTCACCACACAAAAGCAAGGTATCAATTTTTATGAATTACAAGCATATTGATGCAAACCTGGAATCATCATCTAAGAGAAACGAGTTGCTGACAGCTTGATTTGAATCTTCAGTCATCGACACCCTCATGCTGGATATGACCTAAAGCAATTGCATAAAAACCTTGTCCTTTACTAAATTATATCGAAGAATATGACTCTAACCTAGGTTGACTAATGGCATCCATAGAAACTTACATCCGATGACACGCTATGTGTTCCATATTTGTCATCCCAGTACATTGTACTTATCCTATACAACTGCTGGATGCTAAGCACCTGGAAGAAAAAAGATATTATTAGTGACCTTGAATGACATTCCAGCTATCTCTTCCTTCAAAGTGATATGACTTACTGGACAGAGTTGATGGCTTATTTCATCCAGTGTCTTTTTGGGTTTTTGATGTATAACCTGCACCAAGAAAAGTGAGGAACTTTTGAGAACTCTACGATCCCAGTTTTAAAAATGAGAGAAGCAAGTTAAATGAAAATGATCAATGTAAATGCTTACAAGAAAACCAATGGCCTGTCTGATATGCTTCAGCTCATCCCATGCTGATCCTGCATACTGTTCTCGTTTCGTTTATCACTGGGTGGATTGATATAAGTTTTACAATTACCTAGATAAACAAAAAAATACATGAAATCATACCTCATCAGTTGCAGTAAAGCACCAGTGCTCTAATTCTGCCAGTCCTGCTTTGACGTATTCACCATTGCTAAATGAACAGCACTCTCGTCTTAAGAGAAGGCTGTAAAAAATTTACAATCACATGAGGAAACCTTTTTAATGCATTGTAGAAAACTGCATGCAAACAGAAGTCTATAGGTGCACCTGTTAAAAAGTTGAACATTGATGAATGAGAATATCTGAGTGAACACTTTACGAACTAAAAATGGAGGCACCTGAAAGTATCAAATCAGAAAATCAAGATGAGAAGTAAGCTGCATAATATTTTGGAATCAAAGGCTTATATTTCTAAGCTTATTAACCATCTACAGACTCATGATATTGCTAATTTTGCTGAGCCTATGTTTTCTGGACACAAATTTTCACTCTAGGAACAAACGGTTAAACTGGAACGGGGTTCAAAATAATTGAAACAAAGAGAAAAATCAGCTTCACCAACATGGTTTGCTTTTAACGTGTTCAAGAAATTTCCCAGGCTCTTCACAATGCCCTGCCAATGGGCAATCAAAGCTTGCTGAGCTGCTGTATTAGCTACTGAACGTGAGGATCCTTTAACCAAGCTTGCTCTTGAAGTTCGTGGTGCCTTATATCCAGCAAAATTGTTTTCATGCAAATGAAAAAGGAAAAGATTCAAAATAATCGAAAAACGATGTAAGACAATTGGAACTATACATAGTGCAAACAAACATACTGTACTAGAAACCAAGAAATGTCTCTGGAGATACTTTATCCGCATACCTGGATACACAACCCCAGCAATGGAGAAATCTCCTTTTTCAAATTGTCACGAATCATTCCATAAATTTTCTCCACATATGCTGTAAGTTGCTGCTTGAACAGCAAGGCAGGGTATTTTGCTTCTACTTGGCGTAAAGTTTCAACTCCTCCAGTCACAAAGGAAAGATTGACTCCTGGAGGGTTTCCACGGAAACTCTGGCAAATCAATAACAATGAATATCTTAAGGAGCTATTCTCAAACTTCCTCAAGAAAAAGTACTGAACTTGTCTCTGTCTTTTAACTTCCTACCTGCGACATCCTCCCAAACAGAGATGCCGACGAGGATCGACGACGTAGAGGGGTCATTGCTGCAGCAGCACTTGCTTTGAGTGTACGCTGAAGTAACAATAGAAGAGTAGAAGCATTTGACAACCAATAAGCCAGTACATCATTGTTGTCCTGCGATTTCTGAACCAACACAGAAATGGAGTTATAAGAAGCAATTATAATTTAAAAAATGAGGATGCAAAGTATAAGGAGAACTGGGTTTTGTAGTTCAAACCTCAATAGCATGACCAATAGTCTGGATGATTCGGTCAAACACAGTGGTTCTCTCAACTTCGAAAGATCTCCACTGCAAAAGGCACTTATAAATGATGCAGGCTGCAATTGGCCTGTTTCCAGCAAACCCTAAGTTTTGTGCGATACATCGAATCAGCAACTCCTGGTTCTCTTGCTGTTTCTCATTAAGTGATTTTTGCGGTTTGTCGTCTGCTTCAGGAAGCTCCCTTTGGTTCAATGAAGGGCTATGAAGATCCTAAACAATGCAATTGAGAATATGAGCCACAAAATTTGTTGGCATGTAAGTAGAATTTGGCAAAACAAGTTTTATAAAGAAGGTAAATTACCACGTGCACTCTTGTATCCTCAAAATTTCTACCACTCTCAGTTCTCTGTCAATTGAACAGAAAACATCAGATTCTTCTACTCTAGAATCCTCAATAAAAAGTACATGTAAAATATCAGTACCTGGATAATAGATCTAGAGCGTCCTGAAAGGAACTTATTAGGTGCCATTGACACAGCTTGCTGACGGAAGACTTTATTCTCTGACTCCAAGTTTGTCATCTTCTCCTCTAACCTGATTTTACAGGGTTCATTCGCAAGACAATACAAAATAAATAAAGGCCAAATAATTTTTTAGGAACAAAAAATGCAACACAATCATATTGCACTAAAATACTAGTTGAAAAAGGCTAGTAATCTTTTCCAAAACTCTCAATTGCACTATTGCTGTAAAATTTATTCTATAAATTTAATGATTTTAATTTTAATGAGTTGGTCATATCAACATGCAGTGTCATTCTTTTAGCTTATTCAACACTGAAAATATTTATACATTGAAAATATACACTGAAAATTAAAATATTAATTTTAATGACATAGCTAGCAGTGAATATCTCTATTTACTATATAAGAACAGTTTTGTCTTATAAGCTGTAGCAGGATATAACTGAAATAAAGCACTGTGAGAGCAATTTGATTACCCTTTCAGCGATTCCTGGAGTTGAACAACTTTTTTTTCTGTTTCTTCTAACTTTCTGCGACTTTCTTCCCCAGATTCTTGAGCCTCAGTATATTTCTGCTTCCAGTCATCACAGTTCTGCTTTTCTTGTTCTAAAGAAACCTGAACAGAACACACAGAGATTGGAAAAGAAGAGAAGCATGTGCTAGTACCATTTCATGTTATGATCCTTTTAGGGGATGTTATGAAATGGTATTCATCATTTAACTTTATTGTTTATAAGCGACAAAAAGATAAATAGTCAGTATTTACTCTTCCACAAGTCTCTGCAGTCAGAAGTACAAATGATGTGTCGGGTAGAAACTTGCAAGCACAATGCGGGTACATAACAAATTTCCTGAACTTATATGTTGGAAAAACTAAACTGTAATAGGCTTTCAAATCCTTTCACGTCAGGTCCCTTCTTGCTAAATCTATGTTCTTTACATCTTAGTTTCTGTTAACTAGTCATAGCTGGTAAATACTGGACCTTGACTAGATTGACACTCCCTGATCTCGTAGGCAGAACTCCTTTTAGCCCATGGTGGTCAGTCATTTATACGTGGACCTGAAGAAACTCATCCACCACAAATATGTACATTGGCTGTTTGAACATCTATTATTGTACTTATATTTCCTTTTAGAGAAAACCTGGTTGCTCTCCAATGGTATAAATAGGGACAAACATGAAATTTATTTGTAAACAATTTTTACCCTTCTCAAACACTTACACTTTGTTTGGAAGGTTGTTAGGTATTGTTTCATAATGTATTGTATTGTGTTGTACTGTATTGTATTGTATCGTACTGTATTGTTCCAATGACTACAATGTTTGGATAGATTGTATTATTCTTCGTAGTTACATAATGTTATACATCCATAATTTGAATGATAAACCTACAAGAAATTGAAGGGTATACGGTAGATTCCATGAAAATATAGCGTAAATGATAAAGTAGAATTATTAAATAAATAAAGTAAAAAATGAAAAGAAGATGTTAATGTAACGACGCAACCACACCAAATCGGTCATTACATAAAATGAGTCTTTTCGTCGTTACCTAACGATGGAATTAAACGATACGATACAATGGAATTTAAGTAACAATCAAACCAAACAGTGTACTTAAACTAACATACAATACAATACAACAATACAACAATACAATACAACGGGTAACAACCATCCAAACAAGGGGTTAATGCTCAATGGATTGTCATATGCATCACCATAACAGAATGAAAGCTTATAAGATGGATTACCTTTAAACTGTTATTTTCTTCCGTTAGAGCTTCTACTTTCTTAGTATCTTCAACATAAACTGGAGTTTCCTGGATTACTGGAGGTGCTTCTTCAATAGCCTTTTTTGCAGCTTCTCGTTCCTTGACAACCAGTGCATTGGCTTCATCAACTTTTTTTTGCATAGCTTCCAAAGCCTCTTGTAACTTTGCTATCTCTTGTGCTTTTGTTTCTTCCAAGTCAGTCTGCATAATGATGTTAGCAACTATTACATCTGACAGATAAGTCCGACAAAGTCACTCAATTGTTATAGGTAGAAACTGGTGTAACACAGAAATGCTGACAATTATAGTATCTCACAACAGGATGCACAATTATTAGGCAAATTTAGCGTGCTAGTAAGAGTTTTTTCTTGTGATGTAATGTATCTGCAGGTATTTAGACCCAGTTGCACAAAGGATAAGTTTAATTTGAAAATGTAGAACTAAAAGATGTGTTAAAACATAATTATTACTCTTAGACGTTTTTCCAGTTGCAACCGCCACGTAAGCTCCTCCAGCTGCTTTTCAAGCTTATCCTTTGCCTCTTTGAGCGCACCAGTATCCCTTGCAGCCTGCATGTAGTTGAAAAAGAGTGACATTATAGCATGGTCAAATGCATATCCACACTCCAATTCAGCCTCATGCAATTCAATCAGACTGTGTCTATCTCTTGGTAAACCAGCATATAATTAGGATTCAGAAAAAGGAAACTATTACATGTATAATCTTTCTCTAGCATCCTCTCTGGTAGAAACCAGTAGGGCTGTAAACTTCATTAGTTAACTTGACAGAGTAACTAACGATTATGCAGTCATAAAGCATCGTAATCATATATGTGTTTTGGTGTTTCCTATTGGATTACAAAATAATATGCTTACCATTTTAAGCTTCCTCAGTTCCTTTTTGGCAGATTTCACCCTCCATTTGCACTGTGCAGCAAGTACCCCTCTTTTAAGCCTTTTATAATATAAATAAGCTTTATGGCAACGCCATTGTGCCTGAGGAGGACAGAGACTTAACTTAGACCTGCTTCGACACCAGATAAATCGCACAGCACACAAGATTTCTACCTGAATCATTATTGCAGCTTCAGTTTGCTTCCTAAATCTGAATCTCTTACGAGCATCCATAGCTCGCAAAACAGTCTGTACCATGACCACTGAAACCTGGAGTTTCTTATAGGCCTTTCTAGCATGATGCCTGCGTGAGTTCTTCTGAATGTTTATTGCAGCTGCTTGCCTCTTTAATTGGACATAAATTTTGCATGCCAGTTTGCCTAAAATATGAAAACATATCATGTGTTTTGAGATTAATTTTACTCTACCTAGTTACTATTGTTGGTATTATTTTTACTCGGCCTAAGTGCCAATTTTTTTCCATTATTTCTTTTGTCCTTTACGGATTTTCATTCAGACGGAGCTTGAAACGGACAAAAACAAAGCATACACTGCTAAGAAGATGTAGTTAACTGTTAAAGACTGTTTTCCATTATGAACTATGGTACCTTGTGTCACCAAGTTTTCAAGATCTTTAATAGTTTCAAAATGTCTCACCTCTACATGAAGACTGTAAAGATATGGCAGCTTCTCTCAGTGCTACAAATTGGTTACGAGCAATATGAGTTCTTATTCGTCGTTGTAAAACTTTGGCTGCATTATTAAGAACCTCTGCTCGTCGTGCATCCAACTCGGCCATCTGTCCGGCCCTTAGGAATACCTTAGTCTTTCCTATCTGTGAAAGAAAAATTAATCACTGAATCTTATACTGTTGATGCAAATTTTCCTTTCCACTGACATCAGCAAATAACATGCTTGATTCTAATGTGGAGCAAAGCTTTAGAGACGATACTTCATGACCTTAGGAACGATATGGTCCCTTCTCCATAGAATATGTGAATCAGAAATATAAAGATTATACTGATGAAGTAGATGCATTCTAATCCCAGAAGAATGAATTCACAATGCTAATGCAAACAGGACGAAGAAACCTAAGATTACCTGAAATCCTTTCAGTCCCCATTTTTCCAGAATCTTCTTGCAAGCAACTTTTTCATCATAGCTGCCATGAAAAGATATGTTTTTGATTCAGAATCATCTGATGAATCCTAGAGAAAATACTTTTCAAGAAATTCAGCCTATGTAAGACATCTCAAAGTAGTGCCTGCTCTAGAAATTCTGTTCAAACTAGACAAGGTACGTACCTCCCTTCCAAAACCTCTGGTGCTAAGAGCCCAAACCTGTGTATGAAGTCAAAGAAAGGGCGACGAGTAGGGAATCCAGCACAACTGATTCTAATTGCCTCTAAAACACCCTTAAAAGAAAATCCAGTTTGTTATAATCAATAACTATCACAAGTAAAAAAAAATCTATGTTTTACCCTCTCCCCAAGGCCGGGATTTGCTAAGATATAGATTACTTACACCACAGCGCAATTGTCTCAGGATGTTGTCATTTTCAAATATAGCAGGTTTTAGGAGATTGTTAGGCTTTACACATCTGATGTAGTGAGGTTCTGTAGCATTCAACGTGTCCATCAACTGCTGCAATTGTAACTGCATCACAAGTTCGTAATTATCATCAGCACATAAAAAACTGGCAGTTTCAGAAGGAAGACTAACGGTCAACAGATAAGGCAGCACAGAGTTTCATCATGTAAATAAATCAAATCAGGGCCTATAATGAGCAGTGATACAACAGCAGTAAATGCAAGAATACCTTAAAGCGTGAACCAATTGAAGAAAATTTTGAAGACTTTGAAGTTTCTTCACCCAGTGAAGGGAAGAGTGCTGCTACAAAAGAGCATTTTGAAGCACATAGGAGGTCTTGATGTTCAGGCACTATATAGTCCTTGTTTTTGTCTAGAAATTGATCAGATTGATATTGCACCTAATAGAAAATGGATATATCAGGAATTATATGATTACTCTATTCATAAGTAGCTGTTGGGATCACACTCACCTCTCCAGCATAGTGTGAAATAATGAAATCTGTACGAGACAGTTTGGGCTTAACAAAGCGCTTGTGAACTTTGAATGTCTGATATAGCTTATTAGAGAATGTTTCATGTGTTGACTTTGGGAACATACTGTACAAATAAAAGTAAATAATGATAACAAACTTTATCAATTAGCTTAGACAGAGTTACAATCTTAAAAGAGAATGGGGAACAGGATCTTAAGTAACAATTAAGTACCGTACAATTAACTTTCATAATAAAGACCAAGATGGGATTTTATCGTACCAAGCTTCATCCAGCAGAGCAACAATTCCGCTTGGTTTCTGCAAATAGAAATACAACAATAACAGAACTGGATGTAACACAAATACACGATAAGCAGCCTTAGTATTTCCTTTTAGAAGTCCATTGTGGAACTTTCACGCTGCACAGTTTCAGCAAGACGCTGGTCAAAAGTTGAGATTGTTCTTTAATTTTTCAAGTGAAGGGCGTTTTGTCAGTCACTCTAAATAGGCTCATATTTTACTAACTATTTCTTTTTCACAGATCTTTTACCCTCACAAAGATTATAGAAAAACAGTTTCATTATAGCTTTATTTTCTACGAAGAAGAGCAGCTTAGAGAATTACAATATTCAATTACCCTAACAACTCAATCTTTTCATAATGTACACATCATGCATTGATTAGCTAAATTCTTAATTTCCGAATTACCTGGGATCCGATTTATTTTGGAAATTAACAACCCAATAGTCATGCACAACCAGAACATTTATTTTGATTTGTAGCCAAAAATATTTATAATCTTTTTTGAAAAAGTCCAAAGATTTAATGCAACATATTTCGCAAGATGTTTTTATTGTTACATAATTTTTTAACTCTATGGTTATTTCTGTCTGAAGTACAGGTAACTATGTGGTTTGATGACCTTGAACCTCATTTTCAGATATCGTGGGAAATGAAGATATCGGGCCAAGGTGGAAGTGACCTCTTGGCAGACAAGATGCAAGAGGCTAGATGGAGATGGTTTGGGCATATTAAAAGGAGATGCACGGATGTCCTAATGAGGAGCTGTGAAATATTAACATTGGAGGGCTTGAGGAGAGGTAGAGGCAGGCTAAAGAAGCATTGCGGAAAGGTGATCAGGCAAGACATGGCAAGCCTTCAGCTTACTAAGGATATGACCCTTGATAGGAGTGTGTGGAGGTCAAAATTCACATAGAAGGCTAGCAGTAAACAGTTACGCGTCTTGTCTCTCCAATTAATAGCATTAGTATTATTTTCAGTACTTTTATTATTTTACTAATTCAGTATCCTTCACTCTTAGTTTTCGATTACTACTAGCTGTCTCGTATGACTCTATTTTCTTGCTACCCTGCTATTGTTACTGTGTATGTCTTCATAAATGTTGTGTTTTTGCTTTTGGTGAGCCAAGGTCTATCTAGAAACAATCTCTCTACTTGCCATTTGCCAAGATAGGGGTAAGGTTTGTGTACGTTTGACCCTCCCCATACCCACATATGGGATATACTGGGTATGTTATTGTTGTTGGGTTATTGTTGTCTGATAACCTGCAAGTCCAATTTATACTGAAAAGGTAAATAGAAGTCCAAATTCTAATTGAAACTAAATTCTTTATAGAAAAGTGATGACATTTACCCATTGTAGGGGAGAGCTACAAATGACAGTTTCTTGAGAACAACAGCCAGACTAACCTCCTCCCTTCAAGTAGTGAATTCAGAGAAAAGTGCAATTACCTTTTCAATAAGATCTAAAACATCCTGGTTATCCACGAACTCAATGTAGCTCCAATCGATGGCCTCTCTTTTGTATTCTTCTTGTTCCATCTTGAAGACATGCTGTAAAACCACGACAGACTTGAGAAAATAATGCATAAAAACCAATACTTGCACCGACAGCAATATCAAAAAGTATACCTGATTGAAATGTTGCTGCAACTTCTCATTTGTATAGTTTATGCAGAATTGCTCAAAGCTGCAGAGCATGGTATAATGAGACGCACAAACAAGAGTTACAAATCCTTGAACACTCACACAGACATTTCTTTTAAATAAAACAATGTTATAGTAATTTGAAAGACCAGTTAAAGACGCGTAGCTACCTGTTGTGTTTAAAGCTTTCAAAACCATAGATATCAAGGACTCCAATGAGACATTTAGACAGGGGATCTTGTCCAATTGAAACATTTATCTTGTCTACCAACCTGCATTTTCCCAAGAGGCAAAGAACATTTGATATGAATTGTGAAATTAGTAAATTAATCATACACTAATTTATGGTAACTTATTTCAAGTGTGAATCCACGTGGATGCTGATTCAGAAGAAAACATTTCAAACACCTGTGTGTATGCGTACATACACTACATACAAATACACACATGCACACATATTGGCTTCAGCGTGGCACATATTTTCTCTTCTTCTTTTCTTTCCAATTCAAGGTTAATTTTAGTTACTTTAATATCTCAAATCAACATATTTCTTTCACAAATTGCACTCTTTATTTGTTACTACCACAGGAAGCAAGTTTTCCATATCCTTGAATTACAAAATTGTGAATAATTCTCTCTTCATCCCAATTTATGTGAAGGTGCTACTATTTGGGGAGTCAAAACAGTTTTTTCTTTGACTTGTTGGGTTATATATAGCACTTTTCACTTAGTTTTCAAACAAATAATTTTATTTCAAAAACTTGGAAAATCTGTGCCCGAATTCACATCGAAATCTAGGCACTTTGGCTCTTGTAATCCCCTTCACATAAATTGCAACAAAGAGTTCTTTTATAAATTTACGGTATAAATAAAAACAATAAACAGCATGTCTTCAGTGCCTAGCAAGAGACAATAGCTAGTATATCAGTCATGCATGGTGATGAATCAAACTAAGCCTCTTACCAATCAAATAACCTAGAATATATCGTTTTAGCCAGACCATCCCTACTTATTTCAGCACTGCGAGGATCAAGGCTTCGTTTTATCACTTCTTCAGGGGTAACCATCACCCTTTTGCACAATGCATCTTCCAAAGCTACACGGTCACACCTAAAACATTAGGGAAATCAGAATTTCCAACCAGTATCACAGCCACATAGCATCTGAATATGCAAGATGACATTAAGAATCTCCCATACATCAGAAGCTCTGCTGCAGTTTTGAGATGGAGTTTGGCTTTTTCATCTTTAATAACTGATGAATCAACCTCTTTTCCTTTTGCAAATTCAATATTACCAAGATGAAGAATTGAGGCAACAACTCTGAAAATTGCTTCCTGAGGGAGGAAAGGGGGGGAGGGAGATGAAAAGAGTAAGAGGTAGCGTTTACTTATTTTTTATTGAAAGGCAAATAAAAACATGAAGCTGGCAAAGCTGTACATGATATATACCTGCTCCATTTTACTAATTCCCACAACATCCATTGCTCTTCTAGTAGCAAGGTACTCTTCTGCATCGCTTACCCCAACTAGCTCATAGCACTTTGACTGGTTAAGGTAGCGAAATGTTTTGGGATGTCCCAACTTATACTTCTCAATCTCCTACAGTGATTAGGAGAATTCTCAGTAATGTACTGTCACCAAAGCAATTTGATGCAAACCTGCTAAATATTTATAATGTCATTGAAGTTTGTATTGCAACAGAAAAGTACCTCTTGGGGGGCAGCACAAAGAAGGTAAAAACAGTGGTAATTGCGCTCAGGATCAGAAATTTGGCAAACACGGGATCTCTCGAGGAGGTAGGTCCTGATTGCTGCTCCTGATATCCTTCCATGTTTGTCAAACTGAATCTCAACGAATTTGCCAAAACGGCTGCAGTAGTTTTAGGTTAAGGAGAAAATTAAACATCTTCAATCTAATATGTTAACAAAATTATTTGGTGTTAACAAAATTATTTGGTATTGATTATCTGCAATCACAAGTAAACTTCGAAAATAGCTTTTCTATTACAAGTAAATATAGAATTAGTAAAACAGGCAGTTCAATCTTCAATGTGCACTTTTGATGGAATCTGTATCGCAGAATACTTGACCAAATCTAAATTACATATAACTGGATCATGTGACAAGCAAATGCGGAAATGCACAAGTGGTAAAGAGCTTGACCTGGAATTGTTATTTCTAACAGTCTTCGCATTGCCAAATGCTTCAAGAACAGGATTAGACTGCACTTGAGTAGGTTCATACAAAAGATCCATGAGAATAAATATTACATTAGCTGAAAATAAACTAAATCTGAAAGTAGAGGAAAATTGTATGAGAAGTGAGGGGTGATAGAAAATAAAGAGCATATATAGGTAATCAATGATATGTTATCGTACACCAAGGACTTGTTGCTCCACTGTACGCCCCTCTGTTGCTGCACGGCCACCCAGATAGGCAAGATATCGCATAAGCATCTTGGTTGTCTCAGTTTTACCAGCTCCACTTTCACCACTAACCAGAATAGAATTGCTTTTCCCCTCATGGACCATGGCCCTGTTTCCAGCAAAGGCGGTTCAGTATATCATGCTAATAAAGACGAAATTATTATAATTATTGTGCTTAAACTGGGAGGGACCTGTAAGCAACATCTGCAATGGCAAAGACATGAGGGTTTAGTTCTCCAAATGGTGCTCCCTTGTATTGTTGCATCATGTGTGAATCATACAAATGAGCCAATTTTTGAAATGGATTTATTGCGATTAAGATATTTCCTGTATAAGTCTGTAATTATATCAAATATTAAGAGATGGGCGCTGTTATCTGTACTGTAACGCAAGAAAGAGCTTAAGATCAGACATAATTCAAACAATCACTACAGTATCTTACGTAAATTTCATTGAGTTCGTATCTGGTTTTGAGGTTCTGCAGTACTCCAGGTTCATGCAAATAGGATAGTTTTGTCATGTCATCCACACCCGCAGCAGGAGCTTCCACATCTTTTGGATAGATTGCTGACAATTTCTTAACAACCTGAAGCATGAGAGGACGACATATATGATGATGTCGCATATTTATCCATAGAACAGGATAGTCTACATTCTTGTCAGACCCGAGATGTTCACTCACAGAGTTCAGAAAATCATTTAATGATACAAACTGTGACGTATTTTCTTTCTTGTTAAGGGATCCTTCACTAAGGGTGCATGGGAAAAGGTTATAATATTGACCGTTACACCTATAAGAGTATAATAATTATGATTCCATAATATTTTCAATTAGCATCATGCAAATGGTCTGGAAATGATGGGAGCAAAAGTCAGTATCATCAGAGGTCTATAATATAAGGAAGTAAAATAACCAAATTAGTTTTGTGGTAAATTGCTGTAAGAAAGTGCCTTAATATTATCAAGAAATGAAAGACGCAATTAACAATTAAAATACAGAACAAAGTACCTTCTTTCCATCAGTCCTCTCAATCTCTGCTTGCCCATTTGTTATTTTCTTTACTTCTCCATCAATCCAAGCTACATCCGGGTCCTCAACCCATACATGAGACCCTACTATTATGTTAACTGCAGTGCCCTGGAAGCACAAAAAAAAAAAAAAAAGAACAGAAGGTATCAATAGAATTTATCACATTCAAGTTTTCATCTCATCATATGATCACACAATCTCTTATGTCATGCAATGTAACTGAACAAATACTCTCACACTAAAAGGAGTTGATCAAACTCGTGAGTATATCGAACAAAGAGATTAGGGTAGGCACAAATCTATTCGAATGCTTTTGTTAGCTAGAGTACATATAAATGCTCTTGAGATAACCAAACACTAGAAAATAATTAACTTGTTTTCTGAAAAAAAACAATTTCCTTCCTACCAAAAGCACTTAATAAATAAGTTAATCCGTACTCCGTAAATGAATGTTCGTAGTGAACTTCCGATTAGATCGTTTAGGCCTTTAAGATACAAGTTCCCTCATATACTCTTCAATAATCAGTTTCTTCGTCGACTTTTCAAACTCCTAAAACTGTTCAACATCCATGGAAACTCAAGGCAGATTACGCTGAACTCATCACATTTGAAGATTATCACGAATTCCTAAATCCTAATTAACATATACATCTCTGAAAAGCAAAATCTCCATCACCTGCTCGTCTAAAGTTAAAACAGAGAGAGAATTTACTCCTACGGTCAAAATTAACTTCAAATTACGAATAATTTAACAAATTTGAATCGCTGAAGGATGCAATTGCATGTTTTAATAAAAAATCGATACGAATTTTGGAGGCGTACCATTGTGAAGCTCTGATGTGATGTTCAAAAAATTTCAAATCAAATCATTGGAGGACAATGGGCAGTAGGAATTTAATCTGGAAAATTGTTTGATACAAAGTATTTGTATCCAACAGTAGATTTGATTTGAGTATTTTTGTTCTTCTGTTCGTGCTTCGGGTTGAATTGATGGAAGAGACAGAGGTCGACATTGTTGATAAGGAAGCCCTGCTATTTCGGATCCTCGCCATTTCTGTGCCCTTCACTACACCGTTATTCTCTCCATGCATCTACTTTAAACTCTCACGTACTTCACAATTGTCTTCGCTCCATTTTTCTTTTAAGAATCAAAATTTATTTTATGTGATAATATTATTTTATTATAATATTTAAAAAATATAAAAGATCAAAACTGATTTTAAACTATACTAAATAGATTGTTTATATTATATTTCAAGATAAAAAATATTTTATCGTCATCTTAAGAGACCACAAATATCATCAAAAACAGTTTGATAGGTGGTTAGAGTTATACAAAAAAAAATTAGTAACGAAGGAATTAATTATGATTGAAAGTATGTGCTTATTTTATGTTGCATGACTTAGTTATTCATATATTTGCTATTTCATCTATCATCTCGTATAAAATAAGATATAAATTTCTTCATAACTTATAAATATATTAACAATGTGAATTTCTAAATTGCATATCAAATAACCAACTAATTTTATACGTGAATAACTTATTTTTTGATCAACTACCATAGCGTTACTTATGTAAAATATAATAATTGCCCAACTCTTCTCCAATCTAGCTACCAAACACCCCCTTGAGAAACTATAAATAAGAAGAGTAGTTTTATGTTTTACTCCTTGCGTATAAAATTAATTATACGTAAGAATACAACGGAAAAATGTAATTCATTCAATTTTGATTTAATAAATTAACAAACAATTTAAACAATTATTTATAGGAATATAAACAACTAATATGAAAAGGAGGGAATAATATATAACTCTCCGTACTTATATTAAAAAATATAAGCTTTTACCTTGATTAGTTGTAGTTGTTTTCATTTTTTAATAAGTCAATGTACAATTGTAAATGAAAAATAAATACGTAATAAATAGTAGAAACTTCTAAGATTGAACAATTTCTTCTACTTATACGTATGCAAGTAAAATTGAAAATCCATTACACCAGATTCTAGAAATTTACTGTTATGGCATATACTTATATTATATGTTATAAAAATTAATACTATATGTATTGTTGACACCCAATTTTTACCCTCCACGGTGTTAAATTAATCTTCGAGCCTTATTTTTGTTTTAACGATTTTTATACAATTATTTAAAAAAAAAAAAATTAAAGTCGGGCGCGTGTAACACACGCGCCCCCAATTCCCATTTATCATCATCTTCCTCTTCATTTAAACGAAAAAATCCAAAAAAGCCAACAAATCCCTAGCCGCCGCCGCCCATTCCCGTCGCCTCCGAACCACCGCCGCCGCGGATTCTCTGTCGCCATCGCCGTTCCCTCCTCTTCCTTGTACAACAAAGCACGATACACGCACCAACTTTCCCCGACCAAACCATATCGCACCCACAATCCCTCTGTCAAAACTGACACCGCACCATCCCTCGCGTGCCTGAAAGATGCTAAATCACATACTCCTCTGTCGTAAAGTCGTTGCCATTTTCTCACCTTTATAATCAATTTTTCTCCTCCGAATTTTGGGGGGACAAGTTCAAAAACGGGGTTGAAAATCAGAGGAGAAACATTCATAGAAGGCAAGAGACTTTCAACAACCAGGGCAAACTTCAAAACCTCAATTGTTCAGTACGAATTCATAATGCCTCAGCCAAAATTTCGTCTGTCGATTTAGATACCCGAATATCTGTTCTTCGAGTCAAAGAATTCGAAACGAGCTTTTCAGTGGTGTCGAAGTTCATTATTAAACTCGTCGTCCCAATTCGCTGCCCCAAAAAAGGTAATACCCCGATCTCGCTCTTCATTTAAAGTTTCGGAACTCATTTTGAATGTGAAGTT
>JAOTQJ010000007.1:1406939-1417748 GCA_025642045.1 Solanum sejunctum
AAGGTCTGCGTACAATCTCCCTTCCCCAGACCCCACCTGTGGGATATTACTGGGTATGTTGTTGTTGTTGTTGTTGTATTTCCATTAAAACAAAGTCATTTTCTTATTAACAAGAAACTTCCTTTTAGAAAATATTTTTCAAAAATTTTGATCAATCAAATATAAAAAAAATATAATAAATATTTTACTTCATATTAAACATACCATCGTTTGTGCTGACATCAGTAGACTATGAAATTTAGTCTTAAATATGTTGTAATATTTATGCGACTATATATATATATATATATGACTTTTGAAATTTATAGTGTTGAAATATATATCATAATATTTTTGTGGGTATAATAACTTCAAATTGAGAAAAATATAATATAGAAATGTGTTAGTTTTTTCGACGAATTATTAAAATTTAAAAAGAATGATACAAAATGAAAAGAAGCAACAATTTCATCATGAGTATGATATAGTTTTTGCATAACAAATTTTTACCTTGCTTATATCATGTTATTATTTGCATAACTTGTTCTCAAATCAAACAATTCCGTAAGTTTTCCGAATGTTTTGAGTGAAGGACTCCAAAAAAGAATTAAAGAGGCTATATTGTAAGTTGAATGAAATAAACAAGGATATTTTGTGAAATTATTTTGTCTAACCTTTATATGGAAAAACATTTCATCATTTTGAATTAATGTATAAAACTAGAGAAAATAATTTTAAGATTAGTTAATATCTCAAATTAAATATAAAATCAAAAAAATTCCAAATTTTATTTATCAAACAACCTAAAGTACATTAATAGAAGTCAAAGTGAGATATGAAAATGGTTTGGAGTATTGAAGTCAAGAACATGACCCACACAATAACCTTTGACCAGGGTAACCAACACTAAAAAGTTTGGATTTTTTTAAATAAAAAAATTCAAGTTGTTAACCTGAAAAGGTCATATTCACACAATTGATTCAAATTGGGACAAGTATATAACTTCACTCATTTAAATTTATTTATCTTAAAATAATAATAATATATTTGATGAAATTTCACAAGTAGGATCTGAATAAGGTAAAATATATATAGACCTTATCATTATCTCATGGAGATGGAGAGATTATTTTTGAAAGACCCTCATTTCAAAGAAAAAAATCATCCTCAAAAGCAGAAAATACTAGACAAGAAACCAAACGACTAGAATGGAAAGCAAATGATAATTTGTAAAGACAATAAAAACAACAAAATGAATGATGGAGAACAACAACACAATTTATAAAGACACGATTACCTCTACTAACCCATTATATCACAAGGCCAAACAACATCCTATCTCTATTAGCCGTTTAACCTTCTACCCTTATACGGAACCTCCACTCCTTTCTATCTAAAGTCATGTTTTCGGTGATGTGAAGCTGCGTCATACCCTGTTTAATCACCTCCTCCAAATACTTTCAATTTATTTATCTTAATTTTTTAAAATTCATTTTAAAAATATTTTTTTAATTTTAATTTTTCAGATGACATAACTAAGATCATAAGATTAAAGAACATTTTAGTACATTCTATTATCTTTAGTTTACCACAAGAACTTTTTTATTTTTTAAAATTTCGTTTCAAATTAAAACTAAACAGATAAAAATAATTAAAACAGAGAAAGTAGTAAATTAACTTGAACGATAACCTTTTTAGTTTTTCTCGGATGGAGCCAAAGATTCATTATCTTTTGGCTTTGGGGTATGATGCAATAAATTAAAATGACTTTTTAAATTGTTTGCGCTTCTTTCAATTGTGAAATAGCAATTAGTCAATGCAACTTTCGGCTCTTATCATGGGTCACTCGCTATATTTTTAAACATAGGGGTCAGGCTACGTATATTCGACCTCCCCTTACCCGCAATGGGCGGAAGCCTTTGAGGCATTGAGATAATGTTATTGTTGTTTATAACTTTTTTTTGTTTTTATAGTCAACGACCATGTATATACATATCTTATCAACTTTATCTTATTTGGTTACTGTTATACTTTGGACTTATTATTTGGCTTGAATTTTATTTTCCAACAATTTTTTATGCTTTGACGGTATACAACTTGGTCATAAATTAATAAGTAAATTAGACAATTGACATTTAATAAAAACTTTAATCGAGGGTGCATCTTTTAATTAGTTATCAAGAGTTGCAATTTAAAGTAGTTATTAATTTGAATCTTCTTTAAAACTTCTTTGGATGGTTGTTACCAATTGTATTATATTAAATATATTGCTCCCCACCTTTAAAAATATCAATGCAACAATAAGCTTGCTTGTTTGACAGGGTGAGTAGAGATGTCATTTCTTAAAATTTTTCTTCTGATGTAAAATTATAGTGTAATGTGTATTTTTTTTTGTTTCGATCATGGAATAGATAAAATATATCAAAAAATAAATATTTTTAGGAATGAAATCTTATTGAAACTGTCTATATCCCTTTATCCTTTGAAATCATATCACATCCCGAATATGATGAAATAGGATGAATTGAGACGGTATTTTTATAAATACATAAGTATCTTAAATACATTAACTATTTCTTTATTTTTTAATCGCCTAGAAGGGACAAAAGAAAGATCTTACTTTTTTTTTAATCAATTTTTGATCTCCAGTGAACCTCTAAGTATGATGCGAACATAGATGAAGTCCTGATCATCTATCAAAGAAAAAAGAACAAACGAATCTAGTAGGATTCTTAAGAAATTCTTTGATTTCTTTAGAAAACAAATAATTAACTATCTGCTTCTCACATTCCGTGAATATCCAGGATGTTGAGAAATATCCAGAATAATGGAGATTTTCAATGAAAAATTGAAACTTATATATTTCAAATACTTCCATCTATATTGTTTCTGTAATTATAGGTTACAATCGATTTTTAATTTATTTTAGTCAATGTATTCATCTATTTTTTAACTCAAATTATTTTGACGAATTCAAATTTAATTCAACTCATTCATTTCACATCGTAGCGTGATACTCCACCCATTGCAGAGGAAGAAAAACAATGTCGTTAAATTATAAATAAGTTTTAAGAAAAGGGATTATATTTTAAAGAGTGCTAACTGCTATCACAAGCAATTATTTGATGCCATTCCTATCTTTGTAAAGTTACAAAGCCCAAATAGTAAAAATGAGGCTTACATTTCCTCGGCCCAAAAGTTTTTTCAATATTGATTTATTCTATTTCATTCTCATAATTAATTACGAAAAAAAAATTAAAGGGTAAATTAGTAAAATTAGCTTCTTTTAGGAAAATAAGGGTAGTGCTCAAAGTTTCTTGGGAGTATTGAGTCATCGTCTTGCCGGACTTGCTAGTTTCAATATCTCTCCGGCGAAAATCAAGCTTTTCCGGTATCGGAATCACAACCCCTTCTTTATCCGATGATATTTTGTGGAATTATTCGAATTTAGTAAAACTGGGTTCGTAATCTTTTTTCCTCTTTACAATCACGAACCTCTCAATTTTTATTTTTTTGCTTTCTAAAAAATGATGAAATTTGTCAAAGAATGCGCCCTTATACATTCTATTGGTTCCTGTATAAGATTTTGTCACTTTGAATCCAAATCCCATTTGGGGTTTGGTTCTTTAGAGTCACCAGTTAGAGCTAGAGTTGGAATTTTCTGGGATTTGGATAACAAACCACCTAAGCCATTTCCACCATTTGATGCTGCCACCAAGTTAAAGAAAGCAGCTGGGGAATTCGGGGTTGTGAGGTTTACAGTAGCTTATGCTAATAGACATGCCTTTAGTTATGTTCCTCCTTTAGTTAGACAGCAGAGGAAAGAGAGGAAAAAATTGAATTTGTTGGAGAAAACTGGGGTTGTTAAGGTTGAGGATCCTTATAGATGTGGAGTGTGTGGGAGGAGATTTTATATTAATGAGAAGCTTGTAAATCATTTTAAGCAAATTCATGAAAGTGAGCATATGAAAAGGTTGAACAAGATAGAGTCTGCTAGAGGGAAAATGAGGGTGAAATTGGTGGCGAAGTATGCAATGAAGATGGATAAGTATAAACGTGCTGTTAGGGATGTTTTGACCCCGAAAGTGGGGTATTGTTTGGCAGATGATTTAAAACGAGCAGGTTTTTGGGTTAGGACTGTCTCGGATAAGCCACAAGCTGCTGATATCGCGTTGAGGAATCATTTGGTTGATGTAATGGATAAGAGGATGGTGGATTATGTGGTTCTTGTGTCTGATGATTGTGATTTTGTGGAGGTGTTGAAGGAGGCAAGGTTGAGGTGTTTGAAGACAGTGGTCGTTGGTGATAGCAATGATGGTGCTCTTAAGAGGATAGCGGATGCTTCTTTCTCGTGGCAAGAGATCATGATGGGAAAGGCTAAGAAAGAAGCTGTCTCTGTTGTTGGTCGGTGGAAGGACCGAGATGTTCTGAGGAGATTGGAGTGGACTTATGATCCTAAGGTAGAGAAAAAGCTGTATTACTCTGAAGTTGAGAGTTATGATTCTGATGGAATCTTTTCGGGGGATGATGATAAAGAGGTTGATGGTGGTGCTTCCATCTTGAAGGAAGATGCTGGTGCTTGGTGGAAGCTGGATTCTCATTCAGGTACTTTCGATTTTTTGTAACTATATGATGCAAAATTAATAATCTGACAGTGAATTGGACTTCTGAGAAATCATTTTACGTTGTACTTTATTCAGGGCATGATTGATGCAGCAACTGATTATTGCTTCAGCTTCGTTCTTATAAGAAGGATATAGGAACTGGTGATTTCACCATCCTCAGAAGGCTTTCCTATTGTTGAGATAAACACTGTTGAAAGTTGTTAGCTTAGAATTCTCAGATCAAAATGAGTGTGAAGGAATTGATGCAGACTGAGCCCCAGCAGCTATGCAATGTACAACATGACAAAAAGAGAAAATTAACCTTGTGCCTAAGAGCCTCCAAAACTTTCATGAATTAGGTTCGACGAGTAAGAATCTGGAAACTTACTGTCATGTCTGTCTTCTTATCTTAGTATTTTTCAGCTTTTAACTCTTTGGCTAAAACTTTATAATGGTCTTCTCCTTTAATTTCTTTTATTAAAGTAAAATGTTATAACAGACTAAGAAGTATAATTGCTGGCTCAGATTCAAAAGTGAGAAAGCTTCGATCTAAATAATGTTTTTAATGTGAAAACATGCGACTGACCTGGTATTGCTGACAGGTTTATCTAGTTACCGTTGTTTGATGTAGGATCCCCATCTTTACTAGTATTATCAGTAGTGCTTCATAGATGGTTCAAAATAGAAGATGAGCTGCAGCGTTAGGATTCATAACCGTCGATTCTTGTTAGTTGGATTAAGTGATCTTGGGCTGAACTCAGACATCAGAAGAAGCTTAAGTCCACCTTAATCGCAGATAGAAACTTCGGTCTTTCCAATTTTTGACTCGATACAAGGAAGAAAAATGCAGGAAATGGATTACTTGAACCTCACATTAGAATGTGAAGTAATTCTCATGGGTGTCAATAATTTCAACACTTTTAACTGCATATGTGATTCTGGAAAAATTCTGGAGAACCTTCTTGGATAGGCCTTTCATTGATTTCTTGAAATCGTTAATCATTCAAACAAGATAGTGTTGCATTTGTATTTGTATATTTTCTGTTGGTAACAGTCATGAACTTTTAGCATAGAAATAGATTTTTATATCTTGAGAAGTATGTGACTGAATATAACAAGGAAATTGCTGGTCAAAGTCTCTCTACCCCTCTAAGGTAGGGGTAAAGTCTGCATACATCCTATTCTCCCCAGACCCTTCTTGTAGGCTTACACCGGGTGTGTTGTACTGCTGGTCAAGGCATGTAATATTATGAAGCTGGTGCATAGTTTCTCCAAGAGTAATTTCCCCTGCCCAAAGTAAAGAATCCAGTCAACAGTGCCTATGCCTTGCGATTCACTGGTTTTCATCATCATTCAATGTCTTTTCTCTTGGATGTCTGATCTCATGAGTTGATACGCGCATGTAAGGAAAGATCTTCAGCAATTGAACTAGCTAAACTAAGTGGACTGGCTTCTCAAATAGTAGCCATTTCTTTGTTATGGTGTGTTTCTTCGACCAGTTATATAGTATTTCGTAACCAATCTTCTTTTGCTTGTTAGTGTTGTCAATACTATGAAGAGAGGATTTTCACTTCCTGCTTACTTTTCAAAAGTATTTATTATTACATTTGGAAGAAGGGGGAGATAAAATGGGATAATGAGATATTGAGAATCAAACCTACACCTATTGTGTAGAAAATTCTTGAAAGAACTGTGGAATTTAGTGTTGTTTCTCATTTATTTCCCACAATGGTTTTGTAAAGAATGTGCACACCTAATTTGTTGTCTACTTTCTTTCCTTGTCACATATTTTGAATCATGAGTAAAGAGGGACCTTTGAAACGACGGAGAACTGAAAAGCTCATCATACAGCAAACCTGGAAAGCTGTAGCTATAGTAAGGAAGAAGCTTGCGGTACAAGAATACAAAATGATGTTCAAGCACCAGATAACCATGAAAAGATGCCTGAATTCAAACAGAAGCTTGTCTATTTAATTGTAGAACAAGTGCAACTGAATTCGAAGATGGCTGCAGTAAACGAACAAGCTGAATAACAATTGAATAGAGATCTATTTTTTCTTCCCATAACTTATGGCGTTATGGTTCTAAGAATTTGTGCTCCAAGTTGATCTGAGCATCTACTTTTAGCATGGATTCTTTTAGTACTGTACTTCCTTTCCGGTCTTGTTTTTGATATGTTTCAATTGAGTCAAGGGTCTATCGGAAACAGTCTTTCTACTTTCACAAGGTAAGGGTAAGATGACGTACACACCACCCTCTCAAGACTCTATTTGTGGATAACGCTGAGTATGTTGTTGATGGTGATCAAACCACCCAACAGTCCTGATATTAGAGAGCTGTGGATTAAGACAACACCATTCATCATTTTCATTAGTTATTTCATTGAAAATCTTTTTCTTTTAATGCATCACTGTGTTAGCAAAGTTGTATAATAGCAAGTACTTGGTGGAGATCTTGGTTTTAATTTTCCCCGGTTCTAATTTCTTTTGTTACATGAGGACAGTTTTATCCTCTTGATGGTTTTCCTCTTTTCCAAAATTTTATGATATAGTTTTATTTCTCGGAAAAATTCATGTAACCATCCGCAACAAGCCCACCAATAGTTATCAAGTAACTCTAGACAAGCCTTCCTGGATAGAGTGACCTGGTATTTGTTGTTGTTGGGAGGTGGTAGATATGCTGTGAAATTAGTTAAGGTGTACGTTAGCTGGGTTGGACACCATAGTTATCAAACAAACAAAAAATAATAATAATATATGAGTTTACAGTCAAATATTTAAAAATATTTAGTGAATTTTCTAATACATATATAATGTCTACGCTGAAGATACCAAAACTCTCATGAACTCATAAGTTACACGTAGATTCGCCTCTTTTATGCAAGTCAACAGAGGAACATTTAGAATTAACCACTTGCAAGTTGTCTATGAGAAAGTATTTGTTAGTGTAATATACCATAAATATAGTAAAATATAGAGTATTTTTGGAAAAGAGGAAACGTTGGAAACATAATAAGATAAAAATACCTATGATTTGCTAAAATTACAATTTGTAGCTAAATATTGTAGGAGAGAGGCGAGCAAGATCGAGAGAGGGAGGAGAGATGCGAGTGAGAGAGGACAAAGAGTGTAGAGAGGTGAATCGTATATGTATATTTCTCAAACTATATGTGTATATCTGTCAAATAATTGTATATGTGTAACTAATATACATATGTATTTGTATATCTGGCAAGTGAGATTGGGAAAGGGAGGAGAGAGGTGAGTGAGATTGTGAGAGGGAAGAAAAAGGTGAATTGTATGATTTTTTTGGAAAGTTGCGTCGGAGTCCTCTGCAGCCCCAGAATTCGTGGGTTAACACCCAAAGAAAACTGTCGAAATCGCTTCTTTCCTATTCCTTGGCCTATAAAATCCTACCAGGAGTCCCTCGCCGTCGCTGGACCACCTGGGCCTCTTGCTGAGCTCGTTACGGACCCACTCATATGATTTTTTAGGAAAGTTGCGTCGAAGCTCCCTGCAATGCAAGAATCCATGGGCTAACACCCACAAAAAACTGTCGAAATTGCCTGTTTCCTGTTCCTTTGCCCATAAAATCCTAACAGGCATCCCCCACTGTCACCGGGCCACCTGGATCTCTTGCTGGGCTTGTTGCGGACGCAGTCATGTGATTTTTCAAGAATGTTGCGCTGGAGCACCTTGCAATGCTATAATCTGTGGGCTAACACTCACAGAAAACTACCAAAATCACCTATTTCCTGTTCCTTGGTACATAAAATCCTATAGGCATCCCCCGCCATCGCCAGAGCCTCTTGCTGGGATCTTTGTGGACACACTCGTATGATTTTTTGAAAAAGTTGCATCGGAATTCACTGCAACGCCAGAATCCGTGGGCTAACACTCACAGAAAACTACCAAAATCTCTTGTTTCCTATTCCTTGGTACATAATAACCTACCAGGCATCCCCTGCCATCGCCAGTCCACCTGGACCTCTTGTTGGGCTCATTGCAGACCTACTCGTATGATTTTTTGGGAATGTTGAGCCGGAGCCCTCGGTGCGACAGAATCCAAGGGATAACACCCACAGAAAAAATCATCGAAATCGCCTATTTCCTGTTTCTTAGCCCATAAAATCATAACAGGCATCCCCTGCCACCGTCGAGCCACCTGGGCCTCTTTCTGGGCTCGTTGCGGATCCACTAGTATGATGTTTCAGGAATGGTGTGCCGGATTCCCCTGTTGCGCTAGAATTAGTGGGCTAATACCCACAGAAAACTGTGGAAATCGCCTATTTCCTATTCCTTGGCCCATAAAATCTACCAGGCATCCCCCGCCGCTGTCGGGCCACCTTGGCCTCTTGTCGGACTCATTGTGGACCCACTCGTATGATTTTCTACGAATGTTAAGCTGGAGCCCCCTGCAGTTTCAGAATTCGTGGGCTAACACCCTTAGAAAACTGTCGAAATTGCCTGTTTACTGTTCCTTGGCCCATTAATTCCTACACATCATCCCCCTCCGCCGCCGGGCTACCTGGGCCTTTTACTGGGCTCATTGCGGATCTATTCGTATTATTTTTCAAGAATGTTACGCCGAAGCCCCATGCAGCCCTATAATTCGTGGGCTAATATACACAAAAAACTGCCAAAATTGCCTTTTTTCGTGTTCCTCGGCCCATAAATTCCTACAAGTCATCCCCCGCCATCGTCGAGCCACCTGGGCCTCTTGCCAGGCTCGTTGCATACCCACTTGTATGAATTTTCAGGAATGTTAAGCCAAAGCCCCCTGCATCGCTAGAATTTGTGGGCTAAGACCTATATAAAACTACCGAAATCGTTTTCTGTTCCTTGGCCCAAAAATTCCTACTAGGCGTCCACACTGTCCCCGGGCAACTTGGGGCTCTTGAAGGGCTTGTTGCGAACCTAGTCGTATGACTTTTTGAGAATGTTGAGCCGAAGCCCCCTGTAGCGCCAAAATCTGTGAGCTAACACCCACAGAAAATTGCTAAAATTATCTGTTTCTAGTTCCTTAGCCCATAAAATCCAACCAGGATTCCCTTCTGCCGTCGGGCCACCTAGGCCTCTTGCCAGGCTCGTTCCGAACCCAATTGTATGATTTTTTAGGAATATTGAGCCAGAGCTTCCTGCAGTGCTAGAATCCGTGGGCTAGAACCCACAAAAAATTGCCAAAATTATTTATTTTTTATTCTTTGGCCCATAAAATCCTACCAGGCGTCCCCCCCAGGCCACTTGAATCTCTTGCCGAGCTCGTTGCAGACCAACTCGTATGATTTTTCGAGAAAGTTGTGTAGGAGCCCCCTACAGCGCCAGAAGTCGTGGGCTAACACCCATAGAAAGTTGTCTAAATCGCCTATTTCCTGTTCCTTGGCTCATAAAATTCTACGAGACGTTCCCCGCCTCCGATGGACCACCTTTTGCCTGGCTCGTTACCAACCAACTAGTATGATTTTTCGGAAATGTTGCGCTGAAGCCCCCTGCAGCGCCAGAATTCGCGGGTTAACATGTATAGAAATATGTCGATATCGCCTGTTTCCTGTTCCTTGACCGATAAAATCCTACAGGCATCCCCTGCTGTTGCTGGGACATCTAGGCCTCTTGTCGGGCTCATTGCGAATCCACGCGTATGATTTTTCAAGAATGTTGCATCGGAGAACCCTGCAGAGCCAGAATTCATGGGCCAATACCCACAGAAAATTGTCAAAATCACCTGTTTCTTGTTCCTTTGCTAATAAAATTCTAACAGGTGTTCCTCGTCACTATCGATTTACCGGGGCCTCTTGCTTGGCTCATTACAGTCCCACTCGTATGATTTTCTTAGGAAAGTTGCACCAGAGCTCCCTACAGAGCCAGAATTCGAGGGCTACCACCGAAAAAACTGCCAAAATCGCCTGTTTCCTATTTTGTAGACTATAAAATCCTTTCAGGCATCCTCCGCAGTCGCTGGGCCACTTGGGACTCTTGAAAGTCGCATTGCAGACCCACTCCTATGATTTTTTGAGATGTTTCCTATTACTTGGTTAGAGTGGTTAGACTTGCGCTGTTGTATGGGGCGGAGTGTTGGCCGATTAAAATGATTCATGTTCAGAAGTTGCATGTCGCTGAGATGAGGATGATGAGATGGATGTGCGGCCACACCAGAAGCGACAAGGTTAGGAATGGAGCTATTCGAGAGAAACTGGAGGTGGCCCCAGTGGAGGATAAGATGAGGGAAG
>JAOTQJ010000007.1:1436005-1447616 GCA_025642045.1 Solanum sejunctum
GTTATATATATATATATATATATATATATATATATATATATATATATATATAATAGTAATTCATTTAAAATAACGTGAGAAGAAGAACATTTTATTTAGTTCGGGAAAAATATTATTATGATTAAATTAACAACACCTTGAATAAGATGTTGTGGGAAAAGAAAAATATATACTATTGTATATTATATATATATATATATAAATAATAGTAATTTCATTTAAAATAATGTGAGAAGAAGAACACTTTATTTAGTTCAGCAAAAATATTATTGTGATTAAACTAACAACACCTTCACATATGATATTGTGAGAAAAGAAAAATGTATACTATTATATATTAAATCGATTTGATGAAACTTTTGATTATAGATATAATAATATTTTCGCTAAATAGAATAATTTTTTTTCTTTTTACTTTTTTTGATGTGAATTATTATTTTTAATAAATATATAAAATTACAATTGAACATTTCATGCATAAAATTATATACAAAATTAATATTAAAAAAGGTAAAAGTTTGAGGGAGGATGAAAGTGCACTAGAACTACAAATATGAAGGACTATCAGTCTAGAACATGTTTATAGTATATAATTTTTTATGCAAAAAATATATGTTGCATTTCTTATTTTATATTTGGCCTAGATTTTTTCAAGTTAATACAATATTAGTCATTTTTTGCAATATAGTATGTTGGTTTTTGTTATAAAAGATTTTATTGGTAAATATGAATATTCAAGTAATTTAATTCAAAGTTTTAAAATAATAGATAAAGTTCATGACTAAGAAAGAAAATGATGACCTTTTTATTATGAAATTGACGAAAAAGGTCTTAGATCTAACTCACACTCCAAAAGCTAGTGACTTTGTGTCTCAACCCTCCCTCCCTCATGCCTAGTGCTTAGCATCTGGTGCGTGGGTAATTTTTCGGGGGCCCAACATTGGGTGAGACGGGCCCTGTTCTGATACCATGATGAAAAGAAGGTCTTAGGCCTAACTTACACCCTAAAAGCCACAAAGGGAGGAGGATTGCCTAAACCTTGTAAGAAGACCACCTATCCTATTAACCGCCAATATGGGACTTTGTGTCTCAACAAAAATATTACGTAGATATCCACTAAATATTAAATCCCTATTACTCTTCATTATGGCGTATAGTTAATATATGCAGCAAAATCTAGAAATTGGAGGGCAAAAGTATAAAGATCAATGCTTTATAAATTAAATTTGACTGAAGGAACGAAGCGGGTTTGGAAGACATGTAACTACGTGTATTTAAATGAAAATAGAAAAAGTAATTTAGTATAATGAAAGTAACCTCAATTTATAGGAATATGACAATAACTGCACATCGAAAAAAATCGTGTTTATAAGGAGAAAAACCATAAGATATATGTGACGAGAGAGGGTGGAGTAGAAAAATGTTATGCTTATTTTTTAATAAATAGGCATGATTTAAGTGATGAGAGATATTCTTTATGTCAAATGTTACTTTCTGAGAATTCTGAAAGCGTTAATTCTAAATCTGAGTATATGGAATAAATCGAAGGAAGGAGAAAAGTCGATGAAAATAGAGGATGTCATTAAATGATTCGAAAACATTAATATACATTGTTTTCATGATAATATATAGTGTTACCATTAAAAAATAAGTTTTTGTAATTTATTTTTCTTTTTTTTAACTTTAAGATATCTTTTTCTGGAGGACTATCAGCATAAAATTTCAATATTGTCAAATATTGCACAAAACACTCTCATATATGTAACACATTCAAATTCAAATGTCTCAATCTTAATCCTGCATCTTATTTATTTTAGAATCTCAAAGAGATTCATAAATCAATAACAAAAAAAAAAGGTAGTGCTTATTGTTATATGTATAATTAGTCACTAGAACATGTTTAAGTTTATAATTTTTCATAAATTATTTTTTCAATTTTCCCTTTTTAGTCTAAAAGAAAATCTAAATAACTATTTGCTATGCGAATAGTCATTTGAGCTTATTTAATATGACTATCTGTATAGACGAAATTTATACATATATCGAACACCTATATAATTTTTTTTTTTAAAAAAAAAAACTAACTAAAAGTGGCTCAAGCTGTGGCAAACTCAAATACGCTTGAGTTCGGGTCAACTCTAAATTAAAAGTAGTTCAATTAGTATTTGGCTGGACTTGAATCGGCCCAATTCACTTATGCTAAAATATTAGGGATATCTCTAAATAAAGAGTTAACGGAGTTATGTTAAAAGATACCCCATAAGAGGTGGTCTTGATATTTTGTCCCTCATAAAAAATATCTTGTAAAAATATCCCTCATAAGAGGTAGTCTATGAGTCAACTTAAATTGAAAAAAGGATATTTTTGTAAGACGCTTCTTATGGAGGATAAAAATACCCCATAAGAGGTGGTCTTGATATTTTATTCCTTATAAAAAAATATCGTGCAAAAATATCCCCCATAAGAGGTGTAATTTGAGTCAACTTAAATTGAAAAAAGGGTATTTTTGTAAGACGTTTCTTATGGAGGATAAAAAATATCCCATAAGAGGTGGTCTTGATATTTTATCCCTCATAAAAAATATCGTGCAAAAAAATATTCCCCATAAGAAGTGTAATTTGAGTCAACTTAAAATGAAAAAAAGGGTATTTTTGTAAGATATTTCTTATGGAGGATAAAAGATCAAGATCACTACATTTGATGGACATTCTATGTAAATTTTTGAAGTTTTAACGCAAAACATATATAGTACTTAAATAAATATTTTAAGTAATCCACAACTGAATATTTAAATTTTGCAGATTTACACATAAACACCTCAACTCGTTCTTACTATGGTCAGTTAAGTCAAACTACAAAATGATCATTTATGCACCTCAAAGTTTATCTGTGTCTCATCAGCATTAAGTTTCCATGAGACATAATGAGGATGAATTAAAATGTCTAGATATGCATTTTCAAAATTTGAATTTATTTAATTATTAGTTGAAACCAAGTTAAGATGTTAACTTTTATATTGTGTCTTAATACAAATAGTCATCCACTAACTTCCTCCTCTCTTGATCTCACTCGCCTCTCTCCTATACTATATAGCTATAAATCGTAATTTTAGCAAACTATAACTATTTTTTGCTTTATTATATTTTAAATATTTACTCTTTTTAAAAAAATCCTCTAATTTATACATATCAACTATAAAAAATAAACAATGAATTTAACTAGCATTTCAACAATAACCATAGGCTCATATACACTCATAAATTCATTTAAAATACAAAAGGTATTAAAGCCTTGACATTTGTAGGGAAATCTTCAAATTTGGAAATATACCATTTCCTAGTAGCATAACTCCTCCCCATCAAATAAAATAATGTCCCTATAGTAGAAGAAAAAGAAAATAAAGTTTGGCTAATAAGAGAAAAACCAAGAAATGTGACAATCTCAAAAAGGTAATGTGGGCATATAACTAGGCTAAAGAGGCCACCTTTGGGAATTTTATAGCCATTTTCACCCTTTTTCCTCATCTTAGAAAGGAGAAAATGGTGATAAAAATTGCCAATAATTCCCACTAAAAAGACAATAAAACCAAAATACTTCAAGTCAATATTTGGCTCTGTTGATCCTTTAGTCAAGTGTTGAATATATATCAAGCTTGAAAAATCTATAAAATAGCTTGACAAAATAGTAATTGCAGAATTCATAGCCATGGAACCACTATATTTGTGCACAAACAAAACCTGCAAAATGTGTAGAATATATTCAGTGTAGTTTTACAAATTAGATCTGAAAAAGATAAAGTGTATATTTTTTTATCTCTACCTCATGAAAGCAAATAATAAATTTTTTATCGTGTGAATCTGAATTAAACAGTCTGATAATCTAAAAAAACATCAGATGAGAAAAGATAAAGGTTTAGCTTACATCTTGATGAAATTGAATGAGCTAATCTTGTCTTTTACTTAACATTAGACAAAATCAAGGCTTATGACATATATCACAAGGATTGACCCTAAATTAATATGCCTTTTCACTATCAAGTAACTTTTATATTCTGCCACATTTTTAAAATTACAAATCTCTTCTTGTTAATCATATTGTTGTATATAAGTTAAATTTTAATAAAATTATGGACATGATACATAAATAAATTATTTAATTTGATCACATCTGATATTTATATTTCGCAATTTTAAATATGCACAAGTAGATACTTAAAATTTATATAAAATTGAACAAGTAGGCATACACGTGAGATACACTCAACTAGTTTGTAGTTTGTCATATAGGACGTATTTGTCTACTTGTTCAATTTTATACAACTTTAATTGTCGATTCGTGTACGTCCAAATAGAGGGGACAAATATCAACTTAGGTTAAGTTATAGAACAGTAGGACACATTTATATATTATGTCAAATATATATACACACACTCCTCAACAAAGCGAAAAATTAGATAATCAAACCAATTGCCCCTCATGTACACAAGGTTATGAAAGTGGAGTAATAGGGAAATAAAAGGGTAAATTAGTAATTTTACCTCAAGAAGTCTTTTGAAGAAATGAATTGTAAAAGCAGAATTGAGCATGAAAAATCTGATTCCATCATTTGGGAAGATCCAAAAAGAGGTTAAACATGCCATTAAACTAGGAGTATAAGCAATAATCATCCCCATTTTGCTTGGGATTTTAGCTTTTTCTTGAGAATTCACATTCCAAAACTTTGAATACTCAAGATTTTGTTTTCCAGAGGCTTCTGAATAACACAATATTGCTGAAAATATTATATTCATCACTATCATAACTTTGATGAAGATTGAATTTGGTTCTTCAAATAATATTTCACTAAGTATTTCTGCCATCACCAAAAAAATTGGTTTAGGATGTGTGTGGATTGATTTTTGTTGGATAAGGGGGAACAAAAGGACAAAATGAAATAT
Organism: Solanum sejunctum; assembly: GCA_025642045.1. Lineage (NCBI taxonomy): Eukaryota > Viridiplantae > Streptophyta > Magnoliopsida > Solanales > Solanaceae > Solanum > Solanum sejunctum. The sequence continues at coordinate 1,440,943 of JAOTQJ010000007.1, forward strand.
TTGAGGACTCAAGTTTTTAGAAAAATAGTATCTTGCAAATGGCTGGCTGATAATAATAAGAAAATGTGAAATTCAGATATACCAATATACTATACTGGGAATACGGGGAAAAGGTAATTTTAAAACGCAATAACTATCGAAAATACCGTGAATTATTAGTTTGGTTCTTTAATTATTGTCAGTCTTAAAAACATTCTTCACTTGACAATTAAATTTAAAATACACCCTTAACCTGCTATGATCTGCCATATGACATAATAAGTGATCTCAAACTATACGAGCATGGGGATCTTAATAAAAAATAAAAAGAGTGTTGAAAATATCCTAAAATTGATAAAAATTAGGAGTATATTTTGTTTATATTACAAAATTAGGGGTGTTTCAAATTCAATTAGTCACATAGAGAAGTGATTTTAACTTTTAAGATTATCAATAATTCAAAAATAAAACTAATAATTTACGCTAAATTCACAAATGTTTTTAGTACTTCTCCCTCTAACTTTTGACTCTAGAATAGGATTAAATTTTAGAAATTTATTTTAGCATAAATTTTTTATTAGAACCCTCACCCCACCTCACCTACTACCCCCACCAACTTACTCCCTACCATTTCATTGGGCCTCTAGTGATGGATGAAGAGCATATCTACGAACATATATGGACTTAATAATTTTTACGCGATTTCCCCATTTATTTATATATGTTTAGGAATCCACAATATTTATAAATATTTGACTTTGTGGATACTATTGTTTGCTAGAAAACATACGATCTTTAGATAGAAGAAGAAGAAGAATAAGGAAGAAAGAAGTTCTTCCTAGAGAGAAGGTAGAGAAAATTCTGTTGAGAGAGAGAGAGAGTGTATTTCATGATAAATGGGTAAATTTTGCGACGATAAGGTTATATATATTAATGATATTCGAATATTTACAATTACACAGAATATATGTATAAACGAAGAAAAAACAATAGCACTTAATATCAAACTCCACAACTTAATAATCATTCCCCTTCTTGGCTATTTATGCAAAGGGTCCTATTTTGCCACGATAAATAACTATCGACCATTTAAATTCTCAACCATATCATTAGCCATATGTATTTTACTACATATAACACTGAAAATGCAAGTGCACAAAAGGGCCTTTAATGGAAATTTAGGGGGTATAAAAATACTTTGTAAATTAACCTAATTTTATATTTATTTTTATTAAGATTACAACATTTGAATCTGAATAAATATATGAATATTAAGATTTAAATATGATTTAAATATCTGAACACATAATTGAATTACTAAGATAAGATTTGAATACTGAATATATAATTAAGATGTTTATTTTAATATTGAAAGTAAATTTTTTTTTTATTTTAAAATTAAGAAATATAAATTTAATAAAATATTAAATTAATCTCTTAATACACATCAAGAAAATATTTGAATTCTAACAATGGTGGTGGCTAACGATGGTGGTTATAAGTGACGGTTGGCAATGATAATTGACTTATGGTGAACTGTTGGTAGTAGCTAGTGGTTTGTGGTTGGTGGTAGATGTTAATGGTAGTAGTTAGTGTTGATGATTGATAATTGTGGTGGATGATAGTGAAAGCTAATAATAACAGTGAATAATAGCATTAATTGACGATATATAATGTGGTGATTGATGATTGTGATAATAATTTATCGATAATGATAATTGTAAATTGTGACTAGAGATAGTTCTAATTGTTCTAATAATATACAATGATGATAATTGTGCTTGAGGATGGTAGGCATGGTATGTAAAAGATCATAATGGGTGGCAATGATAGTAGTTAATAATGATGGATGATTGACAATAATAATGAATGAATGAAATTGATGAATAATTATTTTTTAAAAAATCTTTTTTAGAAGTCTTAATGACGTCTAAATATTATTAAAAATCTTAATTATTTAAATTTATTCAGACTCATTAGGTAGTTGAAACATAAAAATACACTTAATTTGAAGGTCCTGTCAAGAATCCCTTACAAAATCATTGCATCTTCAAACTCAAAATAAGTGTATGTTCAAGATGACTATATATAAACATGTAGCCCTAACAAAATAATTTATTTTTTATTACTCTTTTCATTTCATTTTATGCAACACTATTTAATTTAGTATGATATTTGAAAACAAAAAGGAATACTTTTAAGACTTGTGGTTTATAACAATCCTAAGATATTTTATATGGTTGTAAATCATTTCATCAATGGTAAAAGATTTTTAAAGCTAAAATGTTTCAAACTATAATAAGATAACATTCTTTTTTAAACAAACTAAAAAAAAATATCAGAGTAGATAACATTCAAAATATTTTAAAGAATCCACATAAATAGCTCCTACCCATGTTATAATACTTGTTCAACATAGGCACATAAACAAAAATTGAAGATCCTAAAATATGTAAGGAATAAGTGCCTTAATATCATTTGGAAAATCATCAAACTTTGATTTGTACCATCTTCTTGTAGCAATGCTCCTTCCCATCAAGTAAAATGTAGTACCCAAAGTGAATGAAGTTGTATATAATGTTTGACTAGTGCAAGAAATTCCTACAAATATAAGAATCTCAAAGAGGTAATGTGGGCATATTGCATAATTGAATAGGCCACCTTGAGGAATTTTGTACTCTTTTTCACCTTTTGTTCTCAACTTAGAGAGTAAAATATGATGGTAAAAGTTGCCAATTATACCAACCAAAAATATTATGTATCCACCATACTTGAGATCCATAGATGGTTGTGGCAAATCTTGAGTAAGGTGTTGACAATAAATCATGGTAATTGTGGAGAGGAAATAACTAGATGATATTGTAGTTGTAGCTTCAACATCCATTGCACCACTGTATTTGTGAACAAATAGGACCTAGAATCAAAAAATAAAATTAAAAAAAATTAGGATTTGTTCAAGAGAATTTTGTAAATCTAATCCTGAAATTGTTATTCCATCTGTCGCATTTTATGTGTCACCCTCTTTTTTAGAACGTCATAAAGAGAATATCACCTACTCACCTTATGGTAATTAAAAGTAATTTAACATATAATTTATCTTTTATCCTTAATGAAAAAAAATTGTCTTAGACAACAAGTTTTAGTTTCTTCTTAAATATCGTGATAAGTGAAAAAGTGTTATATTCAATAAAACGAAGGAAGTATATTATAACAATAGACTTAAAAGACTAGTTTAGCTTTTCCAAAAGTTAAAAGGACACTTCTTTTGATGTTTCCAATCTAGTATATATATCTAGAATTCGCTTTGGGACCAGACTAATTAGAGTTAATTTACACTTAGAAGTCCCAATTTTGAGCTATCAAAGGCTACTTGAGCAAGAAACCTGTGTTCGAGATTATCTAAAATGATGTCACACTCACATATTGGATCATCTAAAAAATGGATTAATTTTAGAAGATCCAATCAACATACACCTGGTGACATTTCTGAAAAGTTCAAATAACATGCATAAATTAAAATTTTTTATTTCAAAGAGAAGAATATTTACCAATGCACCACAACTTTTACGGCTATTACAAGAACACATTCATTCACAAGTACCAAAACTACATAGTGTTTGATCTTGTTGCTTCTCATGTTCTAAGGGGCATAAGGCTATAAATACACTCAAATAATAATTGGACCTCATTGTCCTAGTTTGAATTGTGTCCACTAGAGGATAGGGTTGTTTTTTAGGACTTTAATACCAATTCTCTAAGTTAATTTGAATCTTGATCTCATATCTCATACAAAGTGTGAAATTAAGATAATGATAAATCTCTATGCCTTTCCTAAATCCTATAGACCAAATGAAAATTGATCATTCAACAAGTTAAGATTACATGATTTAAGTATATTAATATGGACTTAAAATTAGATTAAAGAGCATTTGGATATATTTGTTATAATTTTAATTTTAAAAAATAAATTTAAATTTTATTTTTATTTTTTAAAATTTTATGATAGGTCAAATTAAATCATTCTTTTTGAAATAAAGGAATTACAATAATAAGTGTAATGTTAAGAATCAAAAAAGTGTTATTTCTTTTTTTTTTTTCCAACTTACCCCTTGTCATAATAAATTGTCTGAGCAATTATCTGAAAGGTCTTTCAACTTCTTTTTTTTTTTTAGGAATACAGAAGTAGTAACCCTATAGGCTATAATCAATACTCTCTCTATCTCATATAAATTAAATTTCTAAGATAATGCACATAGATTAAAAAATATATTTTAAGATAAAATTTTAATCAAATTTTCACTACTACCCTTTTGTTTATTCTTAAGTCATTAATTAAAAAAGATTTAAAATATGACTAGTAAATTAATAATGATAGTAGAAGTTAAGAATGCCTTTTAGAATTCCAACATCCATTTTTTCCAACAAGCATACATTAATTTTTTGGTTTTACGTAAATTTTAAATTGTTCTATTTTTCTACTAATTATTTGTACATGGAATCAAAATTTCAAATGAAAATTTCAACACAACATGTACTCCTCAAAATTCAATAATAAAAAAATTTCTACTTTAAAACTTTCAAAAATTTAGAAGGAACCAAAATTCTAATATGTTGAAACTAAAAAAAAATTTATAGAAATATAAACAACCTTTTATGAAAAATATAGACTCATAAAGATAATTAAATATTCATAAATGACTTTGTAAAGAGTGTAGTTTAATTTTATTAAAAAAAGTTTAATTTTATTAATGGGAAGAGTAATATTGAAAAAAATTTCAAACATCTATCTTGAAATTTGAATAATTCAAATAATTTGAACACTAAAAAAAGCTCTAAAAATTTAGGTATATTGAGACGGAGGGAGTATAATTAACTTAAAATTTACTAAATCAAATCAGAATAGATTTAATTATTTTTTTTATTTCTATAATTAATATGATCTTTAAAAGTTTAAATAAATTTTAAAAATGTAAAATTTATGGGTATTAATAATTAATATGAACAAAGTACAAAATAATAAAGTTAATCAATCTATTAATAATTTTTTAAATATTGTGTAAAATAAAAAATGTCCATCTCATGTGAAACAACAGGAATACTACTTATCCACTATATCAACTTCAATATTATGAGGTGTATAACTAATACATGAGAACTTGTATTATCAACAATATCAAGATTATATTATTATATGGACAAGTTTGATTAAAGACAAACCTACCTTTGAATAATATTAGATCAAATTGATGAATAAAAAATAATCATAATATTATTAATTTAATATTATAGTATATAGTATTATAAATTCAATACTATAGTCAGTATTATTCTTATACACCATATCAAACGATCGCTCGCAATATTAAAAAAAGGTAATATAAGACGAGTAAGTACCTCAAACAATCTCTTGAAGAAATGTATGGTTAAAGCAGAACAAACCAACGTAAATCTTAAATCCCCATCTGGAAATATTGCAAAAGATGAAAGACCACCAAGAAATGCAGGACCATATAACAAAAGCATCCCTTTTTTACTCTCAATTCTTGCCTTTTTTTCATTTTTTATTGTTCCAAAGAACTTGGAATATTGCATATGCTTCCCTTTGATTTCTGATAATCCACCATTTGCTAATGAAACAAAGCTTATTACAGACATTGTAGTAATAAACAAAGATGGGGGTGGAGGATATAGAAATTTCAACAATGTAGATATCACCATTTTTCCCAATTCTTAAAAATGTAATCTTCTTCTTTTCTTTTGTGTATGCTTATATTAAAGAAAAAAGAAACTAATTTTGGATTTTGGTGTATTTACCTAGTTGAAAAAGTGGAATTTTAAGAACCACATAATTAAGTGGAGTAACAAATTTGGAGAAAGAGAAGGAAAGGGGATATATAATCTAAAATTTGTTATGAGTGGTATTTGGAGTGTGTTATTAAAGACTTACGTGGTCACAAATTTTGCCAATGGCCTAAGTGACAAGGATCCAAGAGAGGGTCTATAATTCTTCCTTGCTAATAATCTCAACATTTGAAAAAGTTTGGTATCTTCTGTTATGACCGTATGATATATATCGTGCCATCTTATCATATATTTTTAGAATAACTTATTCACATCATGGCACGAGATATATCATACGGTGATTCCATGAGCATCCTTTTCTATCAATCTCGGATGGAGCCAAAGATTCATAATTTTTTGGCTTTGGGGTATGATGGAATAAAACCAAATGTTTTTTTAAACTGTTTGTGCTTCTTTCAATTGTGAAGTAGCAGTTAGTCAATGCAACTTTTGACGCTCATCATAAATCATCCGAAAACAGTCGTGCTATATTTTTAAACATAGGAGTCAGACTGCGTACATCCGATCTCCCCTTATCCCGCAATGGACGGGAGCCTTTGAGGCATTAGGGTAATGTTGTTGTTGTTTGATTCCATGAGCATTCAAAATGTCTTGCTTTATTTTAATACTCTTCAATTTTACTTTTTTGTCTTATTTTGATTTCGTATGAAATTTTAAAAATTAAAGTAAATTTTTAAATTTTGTGATCTTAAATTTATGAATATATCAAATGTATTTAAATATTCTTTAATATTAAAATATTCTAATATTGAAATGAAAAATTTAAAAATGCTAAAAAAGCAAAGAGAGATTCTCGATCTTTTTGAATTAAACTAAAAGGAAAAAAGGTTTTT
>JAOTQJ010000007.1:1453825-1480242 GCA_025642045.1 Solanum sejunctum
ATTCTCCGTCCCGTCCGGGCCCCCCCCCACCCCACCCACCAAACACCCTCCCTTTTATTACCTCAAATCAACCATAAATGTCAAACAATTCTATTCATCAAAATTAGAACAAATAAATCATTCCTTCCCATTTTAATGATCATTTTAGCTAAAAAATTTAGCTCAAAAAGAATTTACCACTTTAAAAGTTCAAAACTTAAGTGAACAATATATAAGAATAAGAATGACTTATTAAATTACTAGTTACAATAGTCCGTGCTAATAAGGACTCAATATAAATTAACTTTTAATCTCAATTTAAAATTTTAAGTTATTAATTATTGAGACGTATAGAAAATTTAATTTCTACCTATTTTTTCTAATTTATGTTGCACGCATAAAATTTTGAAAGTATATCAATAATTTATTTATCAATATAAATAAATTTCTTAGTATAATTATAACGAAAGAACTATTCAAATACTCTGAAGCTGTTCAAGCAGACATGTCGAGTTGTTGCCTGCTTGAGCAGCTCACGTGGCAAGAGAGAGGCAGCCAAGGAGCAAGCATAACCATGAGTCAGCCCAAGCTCCTCACTATGCCTTCGTATATATAAAAATAACTTGTATTTTTTAATTTTTAGTAAAACGTGAAAAAAAACTAAACTTTGTACCAGCTCGAATAAATAAAACACATAAATTGCATCTTGAGTCCTAACATTTGAGTCCCTTAACCCTGAATTGGTGTACAAGCAATAGGAAAACGAAACAAACATACTAAGTACAAGCGTGTAGAATCAAAAGAAAAGAGTGGAACAAGAGGAGTAATTTTGAAGATTTTGTAAAGAATATTTTTTTAAAAAATTGCCTAACTATGATAAATGCTAAAATAAATAAAGCAAATTGAGAGCGGATACTATCAATTCTATTGCCATCAAAGAATGTGATGAAATGGATGAAATCACTCTTCCCTTAATTAGAACCCCGAATGGATCCTATAGATATGAATCCGAATTAACCAGACTCCTCACTGACGGGAAACCAAAAAAGACCCGCTGACTCTATTTCATCTAAATTCTCAATTCTATTACTAATGAAGGATGCGGTGAAATGGATGAAATCACTCTTCCCTTAATTAGAACCCCAAATGGATCCTACAGATACAAATCCGGATTAGCCAAGCCCGTCACTGACGGGAAACCAAAAAAAACCTGCCAACTCTAGTTCATTCAAATTTAAAATAGAAAAAGATAAGTACAATTATTCTGGCCTAAGTGATGACAACCATCCTCTTTTAGCATTACTAACCTGATAAACTAAATATCTAACAAATCTCTCATTCTAACCACCCACAAGTAGGACATTTTGCAAACAGAAAACAGTAAAAACTGTGCTATATCCTAGTTTTCCAGACATAATTATGGGATAACTGAGATGCCAAAAGTGACAAACAGGAACGGCGATAAAACAGGAGAATGTCAAAACAAACATCTATACCCTTTATATACGTCCACCCAAAATCATGTGCATAGCCTAAAATTACAATTGAATCAACGTTTTCAGCCACCTAAACCTGCTTAAATTAAATATGGTGTTGCTTTGCCCACATTCACGAAGGCAGAAGTTATATTACCACCGAGACATCACTACATTAACTGTCAAGCTACCATCTTCTGATGATCCTAGTGCTGCTGCTTCCCGAGATTTTACATGGCCCTTCAAAGGTATTAATCAATCATTTAGAAGACTAATTGTAGATCCGAACAGGCTTGTCAAAAGGAGCTCGATTCTGCAGGACCAATATGAGCCAGTTAATACACCAACTAATATGAAGTACTATTTCAACACAACAGTGAGATTAACCTGAATTCTATACAGGTTAATCTCACTATGATATATTTCAATACAAGAGAGCCACTGAGCCCACAGGTAAAAGATTAAGAGAAGCCAATTTCAAGCAACCAAAATCATCCGCCATGAAGTACTCTTACAAAGTAAATATGTGTTTCACGTAGACAAAAGTATTCAGGTCCATTAGCGTGTTGAAAGCTAGAGCAAGTGTTCCCTTAAATTGACAGATGGGCTTGATTGTTGCTCAACCAGCGTCAAAAGATATCTCAGAAAAATGGACCTCAAAAGAAATTTAGCTGTTATATTTTTGCATCTCAATGATTAAAGACATGGTCCACTTGGATGTTGTCTTAAACGCCCCTCATCACCAGCATAACAGAAAAAGTAGCATACCTGGTTGTTAGCATATGCCCTTTTAGGAGCATTGTCAGCATGCTCTAACCCCAGATATTGCTCCCAAGGACCATAAACATCTCTCCTCTGGAAACCAGTTAGGAAACACAATAACTAAACATTACACAAGGACTACAGAGAGAGATTATGGAAGGAAAAGGGCAGATACCTGAAAGCGAATGGACACAATGTCTGAATCCTGGAGGTAGTCAGGACGGCCCATGGACACAAATGCAAACTTCCACTGCATAGTGAAAGTAGAACGTGTAAATAAATAAAACACGTGAGCCTTCTATTTTGATAGTGAATGTAGAAATTTTTCCAAGATTACTTGGTATAGAAACAAGGATGCAAAGCAAGGAAGCTTGAATACCTTTGAAAACTCCTCATCTGGAACCTGCAATTTTCTCTGAATGCGCGCTTTAACTTCAGTCAATGTCTCACCCTCATGAATAACCAGAAAAAATGGCTCGCCAAAGTTTTGCACATGCTGCTGCAAAGGAATGGAATCATAAACAATTAACTGTGGATAGAACCTCCACCATATACGCTGATTGTGTGTGTATATGTAGGCTCTTCTTAATTTTGACAGATGTACTTACTGCTTGATTTTGAGTTGTGTCCTTCATAAAATGGTAAACATGAATCATGCGATCAAAAGGACCCAGGTCTTTCTCTTCGTCAGGGATCTGTAATGGGGAAAAGTTAGTCGTTAATTAGATAAACATCTAAAAAATGTCCTACAATATTACAACTCTAACTGAAGGCTATAAACTTGAGCTGAGCCATCTCCAGACAAATGTTTCTCTTTGTTGGTGAAGACTTTAGAACTTTGTCCTCCCTTATTGTTTTAGTCGGTCCAGTCCATAAGTGTATATGTGGAGAAACAAACAGGAAATACCAATGACCCAAGTAAAAACCCATACGACCAGCTGGACCACAAATACTCAATATTGCTCGCACATCAGCATCACAACATTAACGAAAAGAAGTGCAGTCATCCACCACTACACACTTTATTTGCAAAATATGACAGCAACAACTAAAACGAAAAATCTCATCATTTGTGTCAGCAAAACTCAAAAGTTAAGTGCATCAAAAAGGCCTTGCTTGGCTGTTGGTTGATATTGTTCATCCTTTTGTAGTCACCTTAAATGAGCCCTTCTTACTATCCTGCCACCAGAGTTCGTCACTTCCTTCCCTCAATCCACTGAACTACTCAATTTGATTAATAAAATTAGCCATCCTTTGAATTTCCCAGTCATTGAACTGCCTTCTGAAGTTGAACCTCCACCCCTCTGATGACCATAGCTCTGCTATGGTGCTATGGTGCTAACGTATCAAGGAGTGTATATCTTGGGAAAAGCCTTTCTAGGTCGTCTGCCTCATGCCAATCATATTTCCAGAATCAGGTTTTAACCTCATTGTTCACCTTGATCTTTGAAAAATTATTCCACTCGTTACACAAGGCTCCTATGGACCTCCATAATTGACTCCATATGAGTAGTAAATTCTCATCAATCTTGGCTTTTATTACTTTCCCTCAAAGAGTTTGTTTATCATTAGCATATTTCCTAATTGTCTAATCTGGCTCATGACCTGTGCTGGAATAGGGAACAGGGACATCATGTAAGTTGACAAAGAATCTAAGACTGAATTGATGAGGGTTAATCTTCCACCAATTGACAAGTACTGCCTTTTCCACCTAGCCAATTTCTGTTCGCGCTTCTCAACCACATTGTTTCATATCTCCTTAGACTTTGATTTTACTCCTAACACATACCTAGGTAAGTGGTCGGTAGACTGCCAATCTCACCACCTAGGATTGCATTCATGGATTCCATATTTGAGACCCCATTGTAATTCAGACATCTTTTAATGGAATCCGTGAATGCACCAGCCTTTTTTCCTCTGCATCTTTTTTTTTTCTGAGAATTGGTAAGTTTGTTTTCTTCAGCATTAGGATATGCTGGTCACATTCAAACTTCATCGTACAATTACACATTTCCAATCAGCTCAACAATTTGATCTACATCCACTATACATCATTGCTTACACCAAAAAAGTAAAGATACTAAACAATTTCATTTGACTTTGTGAACGGAATAAGATCTATCTTCAAAACAGCTTCCATTCCTTTCTCTCCACACAGACCACCATATGCATGATGGTATTAACTTCCACCATCTTTTTTGAGTCTTGCTTCCCCCTTGTCTACTCCAGCAACAGAAAAGATCAGCTGTGTATTTTGGCATGGTCCAGCTTTGACTAATGATGTTGAGAAAAAGTTCCCAGAGCTGTGTTGTGAACTTGCAGTGTACGAATAGGTGACTCTTTGTTTCCCCTGTTAGATTACTTAGAAAACATCTTGGTACTAGTGTTCTTCCTTTCTTCTGAAGGACTTCTTGAGTTAGACAGGCTCTTCTAATTACTAACCAGGTGAAACGTGGCACTTTTGTAGGAATTAAACCTCTCCAAATATGCTTCCATTGATATTGAGCTATTCCAGATCCCCCATGTCTCCCTCTCTTATAGGCACTATTAACTGTGAACTTTCCCTCCTTCTTGTGTTTCCAAATAACCCTATCTGTTGCATTTGTGTCAAGGTTAGTAACCCCTAATTTTTCCATTTATGAGGCCACTCTCTCTATTTCCCAGTCATTCAAAAGTCTTCTGAAGGATAAGTTCCATCCTCTGCATCTCTTCTTCAGTTAGAATACTGCCTTCTGAAAACTGTTTCTATATCTGACAACTAACCTAGCAGGATCTTCCTCTAGGAACCTAAGGTCCCCCCCCCCCCCTCTTGTGCCACTAACCTCCAGACAAGCGAATTTGATCCATCTTTCCCCATAGTTGCTTAACAAATTCTGTTTGAAGTCCCCTCCCCGCTTTGTTCCTTGAATACAAATGATATCAGCATTCCAACTTACCACCATGCTCTTCATTAATTTGCTTTTATCCCTACAGTTTGAACCCCTCACATTCCATGAAATCAGTTTGATCTGCAACAAGTATGTTTCAAACTGTTTCTCCCTTTGCTCCCTCCACCACTGCTCTGTAATTCTTACGCTCCTTTGATTCTAGATTTTTTACATATGCATCTGACTCCATTCTTCTTTCTACTCTGCAGCTGTCTACGTGCGGTAATAGTTCCAGAGCTTCCTCCTTGTGTCCCTGGAAATCAGCCCCCAGTAATTTGCCTAACTTTTACATGTTTTGTTGCACCCCAACAGAAGTTTTCCCCTCTTTCTCTTTCATCAACAACTGGGATTGAATTCGCAGGGGCTCTGCTTCTTCAATTTGACAGTTCTCCATTGTCTCTATTACCTCTGCTACATTTGGACCACCATATCTGTCAAAATTGCTTTTGAGTTCTCAATCTCCTCCCTCGATTTCCGATGGGCATCTAATTCCATTAATTCCTTAGTGGAATTTACATCCTTGACCTCATATATGGTGGCCACTGCTTTATCAAGGCTTTCCGTAATGTTCTCCATCTTTTGAATGGCCTCTAGATCAAAACTGAGAGAGAGAGAGAGAGACCCATGTGGTTTCTGAAAATCAAATCCCTGAATTGATGAGCATTCAAATTTTTAGCAGAGACATTGCCTCTGTTTATCCTCTGGGTAATAGGATGGACCAAGTAATCTTAACCATCATCTTCTATGGTAGTTCCCCTGGCCTTTTCCGACAGGCTTTCACATCTCGGTTTATTCTCAGCCCAAATCAAAATGAATTAACTGACACCATTGTGCATAATTGATACTTCGCTAGGCACCTTCCTTCCATCGTTTGCCACCAGAATTCCTGTCCATTTCATGTGATTTCTGAGCTGTGTCTCCTCTTTTGGGGCCACCCAACCCCACAGAGTTGGCCAATTTTGAAGAAAAATTTCTGCAGCCACAGGTGCAGTGGTGATCCATGTCTTCTTTGTGATGGTGGAGTTGGCACACACATGCCATTGGAGACCATCTTTCAAGGTTGAATCTTCTTTTCTTCAAAACCCGCTGTTCATGCAGACTTCTTCTGCCATGTATCTATATGGGAATTCAAATAGGACCATATCTCCACACATCTCATACATTGTTCACCCCGAATGTATTCCTCCAAGCTAGAGATGACCATTTCCTTATTTCAGCCAGTGTGGGTTTCTCCTTACAGACCACCTCTAGACTGCCAACAAGACATCTCCAGCAGGCCTTAATCTTGAGGATGAGAGGTGCCTTTGGTTTCGATTCTGCCCTTCGAGCTACTCACCTCAGCTTCTTGAATGGCCCTGGATTGCCATTTAGTTTCCTTCACAGCTTTTGCGAAAGAGTAGTTGGCTTCTGTTATCATTGGAGGACCTACCCTTTCCTGCTTTTGGGGGTCCTAATGAAGTTCTCAATCTTAAATGCAAGATCACACCAACATGCACTTAACGTTGATTCTGGAATAACCAATACTGATCTTCCTTCCTTATTATAAAGAGGATACTCATGTACTCCCCATGCACACTCTCCTTCCTTGTACTAAAAAATTCCGAGTCTAAGGTTTTCCATCTCCGGACTGCCTTCTTCTGATCTCTGGAAACTTCTATTAATGTGAAGCAAATCCATCCATCATTTTGCTGCTCATCAAAGTTCTTCGAATCCTCTCGACCCATTCATACCATACTGCATTATCTGAGTTCCATCTGGTAATGTTGAATGACTTGAACCCACATTTAAATAAGAGCCTGGTTGGAGTGGCTTTCGACTTATAAGCCAAGAACCATAAGTTAAAAATCCTAACTTATGGCTTTTGGCTTATTTTTATATTTTGGCTTAAATTAAATGCTTATAAACACACTATAAATTTACCCGAACATTTCAAAAGGGCTTAAGAGCTACTTTGACTTAAAAGCACTTTAAATAAGTCAATCCAAACTGGCTCTAAATCCTATTCTTGTCCATCTCAAAGAAAAAAACTACAGATTACAAGCATCAACAAGCTGAGAGAGATTTAAATGAAACAACTAACACAGAAAGTGCTAACTGAAGGAAAGTGGAGGATTCAGACTCTCAGTCACAGGAAGATGACACTCTGTGCTAAGTAGGACAGAGTGTTTTGGGGAAATGTGCCTGGGAGCAGTCAAAGAGGAAATTTCTTTTTTACAGGAGCACTGAGACAATCAAAAAGATTACAGCAAAACATTCTAATAGATGATCTGGACTTGCTCTTCTGCATAAAATATAGGGAACAACCAACAGAACAATCGCTGTACCTCTTCTGCACGCAAGGTCCAGTACTGATCATTTATGTTCTCAATCCTTTCAGTAGGTGGGAAAATCTGCAAAATAAATGTGGAGGATATGTTACAAACGATACAAAGAAGCAAATCTGAGAAGCACGATACTGCATGTCCTTCCATGAGTTCTTATCTACTTCAAAATGCATCAAACTGTTTGTGTGTGTTAATGTGTGTTATCTAAGTGTTTATATCTGTCTGTCTGCCCGTCTGTATATATGTAATGTATGTCGGCATGGGCACACATCTGTGCACAACTCTACACTGCTCAGCACTTCATAAGATTGAAAGATCATTTAGAAAACAAAGAAAGGGTAATCGTGTAACACTCCAACAGCAATTCTATCTTTGCATTGAAGCAGTTTTCAGACAATAAAGAGCTACAGCAGAAGGAAGTTATGCAACATAAATGGTACCTTATATATCTTGTGATAGAAAACTTCCAGCAACCTCAGTTCAGCATCTGGATGTGACAACTCAACCTATTCACATACCATGAGACAAGATCAGCAAAAACATCTAACAGAAACAGATCTTAATGAAATGAATTTCTAGCAGTGTACTTATCAGAGAACCTTCCAATATAATAGGTTATTAGATGACATCTCAATGTGGACATCAGCTAGTTCTCTCTAAATTAAGACAGTGTATGGCTGGGGCAAGACATGAATGCTTTTCCTATTTTCTTACTAATTTCAACTTTCAGGTTTAACAGTTTACAGTGGTAAAAACAATATTAAGAAGGCATCACACTTCATAGCAATGGAAAATTCAAAAGTACCTTCGCCTTAAGATGATTAAGGACATCATCTACAGTACTTTGTTTTGGCAATCTAACAGTATGGATTGTCACCTGAAAATGAACAGCACCAAAATATTTTATTTGAGTGTCGAGATTCTATGGACCCTTATCAAAGGGCACTCTGCATTAAAATGTATAAAGTATGTGTCGCGCTTACTTCATATCTTGCAGCATTATAAAAGGCAACTTTGAGAGTTTTTAAGCCCTGTAGCTCTGGCAATGGAATATCAAGGACTTCATAATACAAAATGTCTGAAATCTATCCAAAGAGAAGGGATGGTAAGCAAAATGTAGTAACTGGTAAATAGCTAAGAGCCACAAGATTGTTTTTATATAGAAAAGTTTCAATTAGCCCTAACAAGAGCAAACACTGTTCCTACATTACCTGGTTATAGTGAATAAGCATTTCCATAAGACGATCCACTCCTTTATACTTTATTGGCTGAGGTTTTGGCTGCTGCGAGTAGCAGTTATGTGATGTGAGCCTTATTTTTGATGGGTCATCCAAGTGGAGATGGCGAGCCAGGCTTTCTACAACTTCGTCATAGTTGTTCTGCTTTGACCTAGAGTTCGTTTATCGTCAATGAGTTAACCAATACAGGAAAAAGCTTCTCGTTTACTTACTGAAACAGATACATACAACTCAAGACTAAAATCCTCCTCCTTGGGTTTGTCCAATGAGCGGAAGTGAACAACCTGGGAACGATCACATTGAAAACCTTTATCTCGGCTACCAAGTCACATAAAATATTCAGAGCTCATTTCAAACTTAATACAGAGGAAAAAGTGTCACATAGACTGAAACAAAAGTGAGTGAGATGGAGTAAAGGCAGGAATACTACCAAAGGTACTGCCTTCCTCAAAAGGAAACAATTCTATTTCAGAGAGGTAACTACCAATCTAGCTCCAAGAGCCAAGAGGCAATATGACAAAACAAGGTGCAACACATACCTGGCGATTGTGCACATACTCTAAAAATGAAGGAACATCAGGATATCGACATTGTTCTTTAGTTGGACTTCGGAGGTGTTTCTGAAAGCAAATAATGTCCCCATCTTCAAGCTGCAAAAAGAAGAGGAGTATCATACAGCAAATCCATCAGAAGAAACAAAAACCAGAACAACTGAAAGTAATAGGCCATGCCAGCAAACACGTAACAGTATACAGATGGCAGGTAATAGCAAGTACCTGACTGCTACAAAATGTTAGCTTCCAGTCAATAGGTTCACACATCACATTGGGTTCAAATTTTATTTCCTATCAATAAAACAAGATATTAAGCACAACCTGAAGCCACCTTTATTACTATGGCGGTTAACATACTCTTATCGAGATAAGAAAAAAATTTACCTCAAAGAGTACAATCTCTTCATCAGGTGAAAAGCCAGCCAACTCATTTAGCTTGGTCAATATCTCCAGTGGCTTGCCACTGCCTTTTACAAAGAGCCTCCCAACATACCTGATAACAAGAAGGAAAACCAAGTAAAGAATAGACAAAGCCCCAATATTGCATGGCCACTTAAATAGGGACACCAACTATCGTGGACACTGATATCACAAGCTTCAGGATATCAAATAAGTTAAACATTTGAATTGCTCTCTATGACAGAATTTACAGATTGAGGTTTCAGCAATTAACGAGTAATATTTTTCATGACTATAAGACCTCTAAAAAAATTCATTTATGTCTACATCAAGTGCAAAAAATTTCATAGACTGCAATGGAACTGTAGTAGTCTTTTCCCCACAGTAATCTCAGGTTAATTAAACATCTGTGTTACAGGAATTAGATGTCCACCGTGTTGAACAGTCCGACATCAAGTTGCTTGAGCCTTAGTCGCTATGCAAACACTTAACACGAGACCAAAGCATTAGTGGTTTATGAATCAGTCATCAAAGATCTTATCCAGACTGGGATCTGCTGCATAAGCACTTTGCTTGCAGGTTTCTTGATCGGACTTGACAAATTGTAAATGTCACATTTCATATATCTCATTTCATATATCTACTATGTCGGCAGGCTCTAACAATGAGAAGAAGATGCACTTTCCATTTTTTTGTTTTTGATAACCAATGATGCACTTTCCAATTAGAAATGATATTTAGAGATCCCAAATTAGATAAGCATAGAAACAATTCTTTTAAGGCACGGATTTCAACCTATAGAGGCAAGAAGAAATACCTTAGCTCCTCTTTTAGAGGATCATATAGTTTGAAAAATAGAAGAATATCTTCTTTGGTCTTCTCAGGTGGAGGACAAGGTCGCAAATCCTACGACAATGAAAAATACACAATGCAAAAAGTGCAAAACATAAAACTTGATATACACAAAAGTACAGCACCTGTCCCAACAAACATTCCAAGTATGAACCCTAAACAGGAAAATGAGTAGGCAATATTCCATTACCAGGCCAACTTCAACTTCCAAATAAAGTTTTAGCTCTGCATTAGTTGTTTTATTAGAGACCTCTCTCAATTGTCCAACCTAAAATACATTGCGCAAGATCATTAGCAGCAAGTCAATCAAGCACTAGTCTTGGAAATTTGACAAGACAAAAAATAGCATCAACAACAATCCCAGTTCGTCGGTAGAGTGTAGGTAGACCTTACCCCTACCTTTGAGAAGGTAGAGAGGCCATTTCCAAAAGACCCTCGACTGAGCAACCGACAGACAAAGTACCATTCATAGGGAAAAATAGACCACTGAACATAAGTGATTAAAATAACTGCAGCAGTTGTCAAACAATAATCGACTTGATAAGGTGGGATGGTTCTTGCACGAACCTATCATCCTGGGATGATTAATACCTCCACTTCCCACGACTAAATCTCTTACATTGGGTAAAAGGAATCTTAGGATGCTCATCCTGGCAATTTTTCAAACATCCAAAGAGGACTAGTCACCTTATTAATAATAAAAATGAAAAAAAGAGGATGAGGCCTCATTTGTTTACACTTAATGAATGTCTTAATCTCAATCATTCAAATCTGAATATTAAATGCATTTGTTTTCTTATTCTACAACCTCTTAATGGGTTTGAATAGGTTTAAATAATAAAGATCTATAACAAAGTTTTGATATCATTAAGATGTCTATCTTTTAAAAATTTCTACAAAGATGATAGTGCATTACTCCATCTACTTACACCAAGTGTAATCAAAGGCACGCTTAAGCCCCCTGAATAGAGAATCATAACACGTCGAGCACTTCGCCTCGCTTTATGTGCACTTCAGTTTCATCGTCAAGGTTCTAAGACATACTTTGCCTTGCAAATGAACCTCTTCTAAAGAGACGATACTAAACAATTGATAATTCACTTTATCATAATTAGTTTTTCAATTTCTTTGTTTATATATTTGTCATTCATGTTTATAAATTATTATCTTGTGTTGTCATCGTCCGTTTTATATTTGTTACGTTTGTTGTATTTATATACTATCATTTGCTTTATAATTTAGTCGTTTCTCTTTTCTTTTCTTTTTCCTTTTTTTCCATATCTAGTATCTTCTGCTTATGGGGCTTGATATCTTTGAGATAAGGGTCTTCTGGAAACAGTCTCTCTATCTTTATGAGGTAGTGGTAAGGTTTACGTACATTTTACCCTCCCCCGACCCCACTTGTGGGATTCCACTGGGTATGTTGTTGTATGTTCATATATTATTAGTCTTAGACTAAACATATATATTTGTATTTTTTTCTCCTTTTGCGCCTTTGTTAATTGAAACCCACAATTTATTTGTGCTTTGCACTTAAAGCCCCAACAGACCTTAGAGCTTTTTTGCATTTTTTGTTTTTAACAACATTACTTTCACCCATCACTCACAACCACCATTTCAGCCACGAGTACCACCCACCATTAATCACCACCACCTACCATCCACAACCATAATCTTGAGCCTACCATAACCACCACTACTACCAATCATCAAATCAATCTCCATCTGTCTCTAGCAATCCTAACCACCAATCAATATTACATCCACTAATCACTACTAATAATTACCACCATTATTCAACATTATATATCGCTAACCGACATTAGTTATCGGTATCATTGTAGTGTTAACTATCAATCGCCGCCGCCACTAACCACCTCAGCTTAATCACTATTGCAAAACTAGACCACAAGATACCACCCACAACCACCATCAGCAATTAACATCATCCCAAATCGACACACACAATCACCATCATTAGTCATTATCACCACCAATTGCCATATTTAATATAATATTAGCTTAATTTAGTATTTTTATTTAAATTTTATAATTATTATTTTTAAAATAAAGACAAATTTTCTACATTCAGATGTCCAGAAAACAATCTTAACTATTTAGTATTATTCAGATCTTAATGCACATCTTAATATTCAGATGTTAGGATTCTCAAGAAGGATCAAGTCATAGGTTGATGAGCAGGAGAATCTAAATCAATTGAATTCGACTTTTTTTTGCCTTTGTTCAAATTCCTAGATCAACCTATTTTGTATATCATTTCAGCTCATTGAAGCGAGCTTAAAACCTTAGAGTTCAATGGAAGAGAGAACTCTGATCTCTTGATTTTCATTAAAATACGACTAAATAATACAAAAATCCCAGTCTTATTACAGCAATAGGACGTCTAATTCTTACAAAGATAGGAAACCTAGATCCTATTCCAAACTAATAACTATAGCTTAACCTAATCCTTACGAAGCTACGAAACAGAAATCCTATTCTAGAATAATAATGAAAGCTACTAAAAATATGATTAAATACCTAATTTAATTAGCTTCAATGCATCCACAACATCTTAATATTCACATGTTCATTCAAAAATGCAAGGTAAGGTTGCGTACAATAGACCTTTATGGTCGGGCCCTTCCCCCCTGCGCATAGCGGGAGCTTTAGTGCACTGGACTTGCCCTTTTTTCCATTCTGATTCAACACATCTTTATCTTGATGAAAACAAATGAGGACTACGTCAGCTCCATACATCCCCATCTCACACCCAAAGATACGATGATGATCCATCCTGATGACTCCTCATCCACTATTATCACACTACTTGTCAAGAAATGAACCTTAGGCATAACTTAACTACAAAACTAGCTCGTAAGAGGATTGTCTAAGACCATATAAGAAAATGAGAGGTCATATCTTCAAGCAATGTAGGCACTCTGAAACCCCCAACAACACGTCGTTCAGGGCTAGAGAATTGGGCATGGACAACATAACATTGAACTAAACCAACATCGAGTAAGCCAAAAATAAGGATGGCTCTGATAGCATGTAAAGAGAATGGAACTTGGATCTAACTGTCCAAAAGCTAGTTCATCACGCAGGACCATGTAAAAAAAATGACCCATACCATCAACCAAAGTGGGAATACTAACAGAAACCATGGCAATATTTCCACATTCAAATAGGATGAGTAATCCTATTTATCGGAAAGAGAAAGCATAACTCATTTTGCTCACATCCAAAGACCGGATGAGATATGACTCATCATGATGTCTCTTCAACCCGTCTTGTCAGTCATCACACAAATCAAACATACTCTAAAAGAGAAACTATAAGAAGTTCCGAACACTGATTATTCACAAATGCATGTTTTTATGCCCCTTTTTCCTAGGAGCGCAAGGACAGGGAGGAAGAGGGAGAAATCCGCTATGGACAGAAATAAACTGCCAAGAATATCCAGATACTCAGCAATACATTCTGTTTAGACACACTATTTTGCAGAGCAAGACAAGGCCTGGGAGAGCAGCTCATAGTCAATTTTACTATAGCAAATTTAATATCACCACAAAAATGCCTCTATTACTGACCAACTTGAGGAACCATAACACGTTTTATGTTACAAATTAAAGCAGTGCAAGATATGAATACAAAAAAATAAATATGCAGAAAGAAGATAAGAAATGTCCCACATAAGGAAATATGTATTTCACAGAGAAACGACGGAAGCGACAAAAAAATTTTGCATTATTAGGTATAAATGGTATTAAAAAGGAAAGGTGCATGGCTGCAGACAGTTATCCCTAATTGTTGTTGTCCTGGTCATCTACACCTACTACAATCCAATAGATAAAGATTACAAATCGCTACACTAAAAATTCACGTGAAATACTGTGAAATGCATGCTTCATCTAAGCATCTGTTCTTTGCTTCTGTAGTCCCTTGAATGATTTGCTGCAACTGTCTATGAAAGCATTGATTCATTATTTCTCTTAGTCTGTTTCTAAACAAAAATCCATTTTTTAGCCAAATTATTATTCTACTAAATGTCAATCAAGTTGGACTGATAGATAGCATGGAGAGTAAATATAATACTTGTCCCAGAATCTTTTGATCAGTATGTCATGCAAGCAGAATAGAAGAAGTGACAGGAAAGCTAGTGTGGTTTATATATGGCAGTTGCTCACTACTTCAAAACAGAGGACACTTTCTAGAACCTGGATACAACTGCATTGCACTATTAATTCAGCTCCACCGAACACAACAGTAAAGTTAAACAGTCAGACAACTTACAGACTGAACTTCCTCTTGAGGTGCCAATGGTCGATTGGGCCGATATGTGTGGTTTTGTCGTTTTGCCCATAGCCAATACCGCTGAAATTGCACCGGTATACCCAATACCTTAGCAACCTCCTCCTGAAAAGAGACTTAGCATTAATAATAATATACATATGAGGTAAAAAGATTACCAAATACACAAATATAGGCTATAACTGTTTGACTTAGCATACAGCATACAAAAAGCTGAACCATCATATTCCAGCCACCAGATTCCATTTTTTCAAAAATCATTCACCTAAATTTGCAATCAGAATCTACAGTTTATCTTTCAACTCAAGGTCAGATAATAAAATCTCAACACCAAATTTACATTCTATTACCCATATTTCAACAACAACATCATACCCAGTGGGGAGTGGAATCCCACAAGTGGGGTTTACCCATATTTCAGAAGACATAAAAGTGGCACATGAACCTCCATTGTTAGAACTAGTATTCCAAGAGTCTGTACGTTATTGTTGAATTATGTCATCACATCATCTAAAATTCTATATTGTTTGAGATGGGTCACTTTTATCCTATTGTTTTATGCATGAAACACACACCCCTTCATGTGTGGACCTGATTTTTTCCTAGGGACCAACTTTTTTCTTGAGCCAAGCACATGAGAATGTGTATTCAAGAGGTACCTGTGCGACTCAAATCAGAACTTTTGCCAGCTCTGGTACCATATTTAGTCGTGCAACCACCCCATCTAAAATATGAAGTTGTTCAAGAGGAGATATTTTGATTATGTTTGTAATTCTGAAACATATTAATGCAGTATCTACATATTATGCTTCAGAAGAGCAACCAAAACAGCAATGACGATGTAAATTTTCAAAATCTGTACTAAAGAAAAAATTTTGCATGTAAATATGTACAAAAATAAATTGCAAAGCAATACCTTGAATTGCGTAAATGCCATCTGTTTCTGGATACGGAAACTACGGACTTTGTCATGATCCACAAGATCAAAATGAATGTCCTTCCCAATTTGCTCACCAAGGTCTTCATCACGAGCAACCTAAGTATATAACAACAGTATTTTCAGTAAGGTTTCCAAATTACAAATATGCAAGAGGGAAGGGATAGAGACTAGGTTTTAAAGGAAACCTTGATGATAGTATAAAGGTGAGCCTCTGCTTTTTCCTTTCTTTTTTGCTCCTTTTCATCTTGCTCTTTCTTTAGCCTTACCTGCAATATAATGTTAGACAGAAGCACAACTCAACCATAACAACAACAACAATATACCCAGTGAAATCCCACAAGTGGGGTCTGGGAAGGGTAGAATGTACGCACAACTCAACCATCTTATCATTAAATTAAATGGACAGAGTTATGTAGCATACACACCCTGAGATGCTCCGCAATGTCCTTTTCGTCAACATTGCAGATAATCTTCTCTTTGTCACTTTCACGAATATAAACAAGCATATATGCGTTTGAATATTTTGTAAATTTGAATGGCGAATTGTTGAGCCCAGGGTTTGTATGAGGCAACTGTTGCAAGAAGTGGAGAATGAACATCAGCTATATAATACAAGAAAATAATGCACATGCATATAACTTAAAGGATAGCAAGAACTGGAAATGTACCTCCTCCTCACCACCATACTGCTCTTCCAAAGCCCTCTTTGGATCTTCTTTTGTCACACGCTCATCATCAAATTTAAACCTAAAAGTAATAGGCAAATAGTGGATCTTAAAATCAAGACAGGCAGCAGAAACCAGAAAGATAGTGCCAAGGCCCAAGAAAGTGAAATAGCTATAGACAATGATAGAAGGGCAACTGCTGCCCAAAATCTGTTATGCATCTTTATATTTCGAAAAGAAAAGGACAATATAATAAATTATATCGTCTTAAAGATGATAAAAGTTTCCTTCTGATGACTCAGGGTAAGTAAGAGAACACTAAAGATAACATGGCACAGAAAAACCAAAGAATTAAAGGATAAAGAAATGTGTCTAATGACTGCAACACAACACATACCATTGATCGGAGAGTGTTGGTCTGATATAAGCATAATAGTGTCCCCCATGGACCCCACCACTGTGAACCAAAACACTGAAAACAAAAATAAAAGGATCAAATAAAACTCATTACCTAGTCTTCCTGTTATTCGGAATCTATGCCAAGCATACAAAATTAAAATCAAAAAAATCATAGTCTAGACTGAAAAATGAATCCGTGTACCTTTTGTCACAGCAAGGCAGAAAATATCAAACTACACCGCAGAATGTAGAAGGGACAAATGATAACAACATCACAATTGCAAAAGCAGCTAACTGAGGGCGAGGAAAGGGAGACGGGAAGGAGGGAGACGAAAAAGAAGGGAGCTAATTTCCATTTAGACAGTATCATCCTATTACGTAGGTACTTGAATGAATCTCCACTGCTCTAATTAAACAAAATTGTGAAATAATATTTAAAAATAGTACTCACATAGATACTACGCTAAGAAATCCAGCTGTGTAATCTCCTATTAAGAGCACACAGAGTATGGACTCACCTCTGAGCAATCATGCTGCTAAGCTTTCAGTATGTAGCATAATATAATAGCAGGATGACATTCAAGAGTAAACACCTTCAAAAATCAGAAAGGTGCATACTAGGAAGTACATAAACGATATGATCAAAATAAACACGTCCTAAACCATGGGGTAGAAGTATTTGAAGTTCTATCATGAAGTTGACAGGCACTAGGACAAGGTTAAAGATTTTGGTAGATTACACAACATAAATCCAATGCCAAGTTTTAAATCCTACTATCCTTCAGGCAAAAGCAATTCATGTCCACATTAGCATATCCCTTGCATCATGACCATTGAAAATAGAACAATTATTGTACAATAAATTAACTTGCTAAGGGTCAAAAAATAACCCTGATTCACTTTACCTTCCCCATAACCCACTTTGTGGGATTTTACTGGGTATATATATTGATTCACAGTGGAAGGATCTATTTCCTAATTTACATGTTTCGCAAGAAACTATACCGTCCTGTAAAATGTTCAGGGTGAAATCCAAAGTAATGGGAATGCGGCATTAACAGTCTTCCATATTGCTACTGTTGCAGTGTTGATGAGAGTTTTCAGATAGGAAAGTTCACAAAGAAGAAATAATAAAATCTCAACTGACAAAGGGAATTATGAAGAGATTATATTTCTCAGCAGATGGCTGATTTTGCACCAACAAACCATGGGAAATCAAGCTGTTAGACTTCGAAGCAATCTTACTATGTCTCAGAAACTTAGGAGCCTGTGGCACATCTTAGTTTAAATGAGACACATTGTCAAGTAAAAGCTGATTGGCCAAGGAAACAGCAAAGAATTATGCATTACTGAAGGCAGAAAAGATAGAAGTAAACAGAAAGATATAATGTGACTCTATATAATGTGGCTCTCATGATTAGATGATTCAAATCTGTATGCAAAATGGTAGATCTGACCCGCTTAACTAATCACTAGCATAAAGTAAATTAATTTGTCAACAAGAAGAATGTGAGATGATAAAGCAATTCTCTTAATGCAGCCACATGACAGAAGTAAGATCAGATCCCCAAATGGCAAGAAAAAGAGCACTAAGAAAATAGAAAACCATTTATGCTTCATAGGAGAAAAGAGATTGATACCTATGAAGAGTATAGAGATTCCGAACGCTTCGATCTGCATCAGGAGATAAATATTTTCCATTCTCTATATCAAGATTGAGTTGTAAAGGGAACTCATATCTGTCGTTTATCTAATCAATACAAAAAGAGAATCAGTAATTACCATTACATGGAAACATACTATTTTGATAAGAGATGGGAGAAAGATACAAGTCATATCCTCATAAAGCTACTAAAAGAGTGATCCCGAGATGAGTTGATTCCTTACCCTCAAAAGGAATTTCAAGCAAAGATAGTAAATTTATAATACAAACGGTTACCTTCTCCAAAAAAAAAGATAAAGTAAATGACAAGACGGAAAGTAAATGACAGATGGCGATAGACTGAAAGAGTCAGTCTAGTAAAAACAACACTGATGATATTGTCCAACACTACTTTCAGCTACCATTGTAACTTTTTGTTTCATTATTTACAGTTAGGGTATTTTATGAGTTCCAAGTTTATCTAGTTTCTTTCTTAACAGAATATGCTGAAAAGTCGAGAGTTAACACATAGTTGAGGACTGAAAAGGGACGCTCCCACATTCATTTACGTCTCCTTTTTAAACCTTCTCGAAGATATTGGCATTAAGAGTTAACGAATTTAGTTACATACACACCTTCTTTAGTTGTTGACTGATAATTCTAGGTTGCTGACGATTTAGGGAGCAATGAAATGAGATGAACCACATAAGGTAGAATTATGGAAAAAAACATGCAAATTTCAGACGTTTTCTAAGCACCCAAGGTTGTCTCCTAGAGGTCAATGAATCTGGGATGCACAATCGGAGAGATCAGTGTTCAAATCCCAGTAGAGGGAGGAAGGGTTAAATACTAACAGATTTATCCTCATCTGTCCATATCTTGTTAAACAGAGTTACCTGGTATTTCTACCGGAGGGAAGTCGCATGTACTCAATGAATTAGTCAAGGTTCGTGCACGTTAGACCGGACAACACCACTATCACAAGAAAGAATTCATACGCTTTCTACCGTAACTGGCTTGCATATGGGTTTAGAAAACACTAGACTCGGAATAATAAAATAAAGCATTTCCTCCACTTGGTTACACCTATAGAATCATGTGAGGAATCAGTTATATACTCTTTTTCATAGGCATGAAGAATCTATTTTATACATTGACCACATGAGAGTAATAAATTAAATACCTTGACCATAGTATCCCGTGCAAAATCATATTCAAAACGTTTTAACTGAAGCTGAAGAACAGGGGGGAAGTCAACAAAAAGGACACCTTTCCGAGCATCCTGAAAAATGGAAGTTCAGTAAGGAGCAACAAAGATACAATTATCCTTCTCAAAAAAAAAAAAAACAGAGACCATTATACTAATAACCAACCAACTACAGCATCGTTCTATTTCTCCTCTTATTTTTCTTCTCTTTTGTTTTTTTTAATGAATATAAGAAGGTAAGAAAGTGCTGCTTTCGAGGCTTGAATCTGCATTGGCGGCGAGAGACTTCAAAAAGGGCGACTTAGAGCAATTGAGCTAATGCTGCCCTCATATGAACAGGATTCATTTATTTGATAGGAGGGGAAAAGAAAGTAAGAAACACAAAAGTCAAACTCTTATTACGGCGATACCAGTTGAGGCAGGTTAAAAGGAATGTTAATATAATATGTCTTTTAATTATTTTGTGAGTAACAACAGTTAGTATCTTTTTGTCTCTCCATATAAATTTCACTTCAAGTGACAGTTATATCCTTCCTTTTGTGGCTCAAAGTAATGGCAAAATTTAATATCTAACCAACTCTGCAAACCATCATCCAAAAATTAGTTGAGGGATAAAACCTGTAAGCCATATTTTTCTGCATGGTATTTATTGTCACCCTCAAGGCGTTCTACTTCAACATACTTGTCAAAAGAAGCATAGACATCACGACACCCTTTGACATCAAGCTGCAAGTCTGTCAAATGAGACATGATTGCAAGTTGAAACTGACAATGCGGCATTCCATGTTTAACAAGAAAAAACATGAAAAAATTAAGCATTGGTTCCATACATACCATAAAAAGATTCTTTTCTTGTTGATCTGTAGTCCACATTGATACACTCAATATAATTCATGTGATGCCCCTCGAACAGTTGCTGTATTGTTCCCTCCACAACAGTTCCCTGAGCCAATGAAACACATATAATCCATAAAAAATAGTGTCAAATCTAAATAAGCATTGCCATCTATGGTACTATTTCCTATAGGTTCACATGGTACACAATTACAAATTACCTTCATTTTATCTTCAAGTTTTTCACAAAGAACCCTGTTAAGTTCTTGTACATCATGCTGCATGAAAGACTCAGTTGAGTCCCATCCAAAGGACTTCGTCAACTCTTTTGTTGCTACACTGGTGTCACTGTACTGTAGCTTATAGAACAAACTCTGCAAAGCCAAAGGGATGCTCCCAGATGGATTGTCATTCTCAGTAGTTGGCATATGATACACAGCCTGAAACACATGTGAATTAGTCACCTCTGGAAAAATAATAACAAAGAAATTACTCATGCTTTTCAAGGCTAACCTTTCTAAAATAAGAAATATGATACAATGTTTGGAGGAGAGAGTTCATATAACAAGTGGCTCCCTGATTCTTAAGCCCAACACAACCAGTCTCCTTCTTAGAGTCATGAGACCAGTAATCAGCAACCCTACGAACAGAAACATCAGCTTCAACTATGACTGTATCATCCATAATATAACCTCTGCTGGGATCATATAATTCACTTAGAGGCATGAAGGATGTGAAACCCCAGTCACTCTCTCTTGCATTAAACTGGTGCTGAGTATCTGCCATGACAATCATTTTTTGAAGTTTCATAGTTGCCCCAAGAAGGTGTCAATATATACAGCAAATGTATGCCATAAGAATGAAAACATCAACTAAACTATCAGCAGTCTACTTAGCAAATCATAATAATACTTGGTACAAACTAGAACCATCAAAAGGGAGAGAACACCACAAGAAGCATCTGTTAGGAATAAAAAGCTGAAGAGCCATATATTAGAGAATGCTCGGACTCGCACTAGCTAATCTGAAAATGAAAATAGAGGAGATTAAAGATACTCTGATGATAAGATGCCAGTAGAGCTAAGATTATCCTTCCATGTATCCCCCAATCATGCTTTCATTCTATCTTTGAAAATAGAGGAGATTAAAGATACACTCAAGATAAGATGCCAGTAGAACTAAGATTATCCTTCCATGTATCCCCCAATCATGCTTTCATTCTATCTTTCTGATGCAAAGGTATGTCAATCCTAGCATCATCTAATTTTCTGTAATTAGCTGCTTCAAAATCCTTAATCAGAGCTTTAAAAAGCTTCATTTTGAAGCTTGACAAACCTTTATAGCATTTGTTAAACTTCAGCAAATATTACAGGGTTAATCAAGAATATTTCAAGTTAGATTATAGGTATTTTCACCGGAAAAAACATAGACCATCTACAAAATTCCTGCAGTCATCCAAATGGCAATGGTAGTTTCAAGCATCAGGGAGTACTTCCTTAACCCAAAAAATAAAAGTTAATGGGCTATTTAATCTGCTTTCCTGAAATGGATGAAAACTCATATAATCAACTAAATTTGTCTGCGCAAGCACGTACATCTGGCAGAAATCTGGAATAACACAGACAATAGGTAAATTATAGAATATAATCATGTTGCCTATGCTTTATCATTAGGAGTAGTACTGTATTAATTTTGGCAACTAGTGTTCAGAGATAAATACAGGGGGTTTACGCAAATGTACAGGTCAGTTTACAAATAAACAGTTCACCATTGGCATAGCCCAACAAAATTTTACATCTGGAATAGCCAAATAGTCAAAAGAAGTGTAGTCTATTTCAATGTTAGTACCTTTTAACTTTTTTCAGTTTTATTTTTGCATTTTCCAAGGATATGACCGATTCCCCGTGTAACTCAAATACTATTGTTTTGTTCTTTACTTTGTTTAACACTTATGTACAATGTTATACATAAATATACATTGATCATATACGGTGAAGTATAACCATATATAAGTATTACCCCCCCAAAAAAAACCAAACCCCCCTTCTCAATTTGTTTGTCCGACTTTGACTTGGTACGAAGTTAAGTTCAAAGAACTTTTGACTCTTGTAGTTGGACCCTTCACGATTTAACTTTTAAGATCCAACTAAAAAATAATTAAAATATCTAACAATAGAATTAAGTGGTTAAATATGAGGTATAATGTGGAAAACTTACAAGGTATACTGAGGAGAAAATATTAATATTGATCAAGAGAACGACTCCATAAAGAGATAAAAGGAAAAATACCAACATAGAAATTCCATTTTCGTCAACTTCACCTTAGCTTTTATTTTAGTTACAATTACAATTATTGTATTTGCTTGAATTTCACTATAGGACATGTGCAGAGAAGGAGTGTTGATGCTCCTGTTAGGAGGTGCGAGACGTTGGATTTGGGAGTTGCACGGAGGGGTAAAGGTAGACCGAAGAAGTATTAGGGGAGGTAATCAAACAAGATATAGCGAAACTTGATCTCGGTGATATGACCTTAGATAGAAAAGAGTAGAGGTCGCAAATTAGAGTAACAGGCTAATTGGTTGGTAGGGTTAGGTGGATGTCTAGCCGTGGGTATAGTAGGGTAGCAAGAGTAGTCGTGTTTTTATCATGTGTTGTCGTTATTTGTCGTATATGTGTTAGTTTATCGTATTTGCATATTGTCATGTGTTTTTTACTATTAGTCACTCTTTTTGTTCCCTTTCCTTTCCTTTCCTTTTTGTCATATCTAGTTTATTCTGCTTATGGGTTTTTGAGATGAGATTTCCCAGGAAACAGTCCCTCTACTTCTATGAGGTAATGGTAAGGTCTCCGTACACTCTACCCTCCCCAGACCCCACTTGTGGGATTCCACTGGGTATGTTGTTGTTGTTGATTTTTGTCAACATCCCAAAATCATTTGACCAAATACAAAATGATCCCACACCCACACCACGTCATGTTGACACAGGTGTGACACTAAAATGAAAGTATGAGCAACTTCGTTTAAACATGTCATGTGGAAAGTTAGGATTAAGGAGCTGCTAAAAGGAAAGAAGCATTCTTTTTCAAATGGCCTAAAAAGGAAAGACAAACAAATTCAAACAAAAGACGCATATAACAGTGTATAATCATCAAATTTTGGTAAACTTAAAAAGAAACATGCATTGGATTGAACATAAATTTCCACGTCTGATGCATGAATGTTTGCCCGAGATCTGGCGGCTCGGTATTCCTATAGAACATAATTTTTCACTCCCCGATGCAGAGGGTTTTAGGATAAACACCCCCCATTCCAATTTACATACCTTTTCGGAAACATTTTTCCCCACTAATGGAGACCTTAAAACTTAAAGAAATTCAAAATGGATCTCTTTAATTTTGTTGATGTTAGCATAAAACAGTAGTTGGGGTTTGATCCTAGTATTATTTTGAAGCTTGGGATTGAAATTTTCACACTTAAGTAAAGAGACAGAAGGCAGAGATATAAAGAGGAGAGAATCAAACAGTAGTCACACCTGAGACCAAGAGGGGGGGCGGACAAAGATTAAAAGAATAGGGTTTTAATTAGGTTGAAAAAAAAGTTCAAAATACACACAAATAGGGCTAAACTGGTACAAATAAGGAAGTTGGGCCTTTTGGTAGACTAGCTGACCGAAATGTTTTGGGCCATAATTATCTTTAATTACGGGAGGTGGAGGGATACACTATGGTTATAGCATATAATTTATTTAATGCACGACTTACCAAAAAAACATAAGGAGAAAGAAGCATAGCATTTTGCACTAGTCAAAGACTCAAATCCTTGTTTTTCTTAAAATAAATTTCAGTGCTTGCACCAAGAAGGTGCTACGTGCATAATCTTTGGTAGCTATAAACCTATACAAAGAAACAATGGTTCCTTGAGATAATACAAAAACTGTTCAGAAATTGCAGAACAAGCAATATCAAGTTTAAAAAGAAATAATAAGATTGCACATAAATATGGAGTATCTTCTTTGTGCACTAGAAGATAGCTATATCTGTGTGTGTGTGTATTGATGACAAGGGAAATCCGCAGCCGCTACCTTTTGGATGCACAAAGGGTAAAAAAAACCATTCCTACGCAATAAATCGCAAACCACACCGGAGAAGTAATTCGCACTAGATAAGCCCGGTGCGACAAGCTCGACCCAGAAGGGAAACCCCTTGCTTTTGGTAGCAAGAGGTTTTGAACATGAGATCTACAACGTGGAAGTCCCAAACCCAAACCACTGGGTCACCCTCACAAGATAAATATATTTGGAAACTCTATTATATGACTGATTAAGAAAAATCTAGTCAAGATGCTAAAATGAGTAACAAGGGGTGGAGTAATGAATGTATATTGCAAGAATTAATAATCAGCCTCTCATCAATGTCATGCCTATGAAGTTTCATGGTCTAACATTAAATAGGCCTTTATAAGAAATACCAGGAGAGCATATTTCGGTGATAAAGGTGAAGCTGCTACTACGTCTTCCACCAATAAGATGTAGCACACTTACAATTAGCATTCACATGCCTATACCATCATGACAGTTCATGCAGCCTCTTTTCCCTTCAGTTATTATTGTTGGAGTGAATTTCAAAATATATTTTTTTGATCTGTACAGAAAAATTTCAAGCCTCCAATGAACTAGGTAAAAGTTTCGTTTACCTAGCTGTATATCTTGGCATGCCTTTGGGAGCCAAGAGCAAATCATATTTGGAATACTATTCTGGAGAAATGTGAGAAGAAGCTTGTCAACTGGAAAAGTCAATATCGTCCGTGGATGGTAGAGTCGCACTCGTCAACAGTGTCTTAGATGTCTTACCTACTTACATGATGTCCGTGTTTCCTATGTTAACCAATGTAATGGACAGAATGGAAGCTATTAGAAGAAACTTTATATGGCAAGGAAAAATTGATCCAAACAGACACAAGATCCATCTGGTAAAATGGGACGATATCACAGCCCACGAAAAAATAGGCGGTCTGGGGATTAGGAATTTGAAGTTGCAAAATGCAAATCACAGCCTTTTAATGAAATGGCTATGGAGATTTGCTTCTCAAGAGCAATCACTATGGAAAGAAACAATAAAGACAAGGTATGGAATGGAGGACTTTTGGACTAGCAGGGCAGCACTACCTCCTTATGGAACTGGGGTCTGTAGGTCCATTAGTAATTAGTCGCCCAAACTCATTAGCAACTCTAAAATCAACATAGACAAATGGAGGGAAGACTTTCTATTCAGAAGTTTGTTGGGTGGGGGAGGACACTACAAAACCAGATTCCCCAACCTATATAGACTTAAGGGGTCGTTTGGTATAAGGGATAAATGAAAATAATCCCGGGATAAAATTTAATCCCCCCTTAAATGTCCGTTTGGTTGGCTTAGAAGGGATAACTTATCCAGGAACTAATAAATAGTCCCGAGATAAGTTATCCCTTCTAAGGGACGGTATAATAATCCCATGACAAATTGTCAATGTGGTAAATTTATAAAATGACAAATGTACCCTTCCTTTTATCACTTGTTATACCTTATTTTGTATATATACATTATTTTTAATACAATATATAATAATATTCAAAGCCTTCACTCCTTATTTTTATAATATTTCTTCATATTTTTTATTAAAAAATTACACAATATAGTATAATTTTTAGTGACCAATTATTATGTTTTTTATATTTTGATTTTTCATAAATCCCTTTTTACTTTAACAAACTTAAAAATGCAAGTTCTATTTGTAAATTAATTTTTTTTAAAAGTTTTATTTTAAATGTATACGATATTATTATGGAAATGCACACCTAAAAATATTTAAGCTAAATAAGATGAGAGATTTATTTTAAAACGAATATTGAATAACTAAAGTTAGCAAA
>JAOTQJ010000007.1:1503370-1528714 GCA_025642045.1 Solanum sejunctum
ATGATGTTTGGTACTGTTGGGTTCGTTGTTTGCAGGTGAGGTTAGTTAGAAAAATAGAGGAAACTCTGTCAAAATTTCATGAAATTTCCTAGCTGTCGTGAATGGAAATTCGGTATAGTGTATATCTGGGTGCCCTATCGTCACCAATCACGGCCCCTGGGTTGGGTCGTGACAATTTAGTCAAAGATTTAGTTGCCATAAAATTTTAAATATTTGGTGAATCATAAATGTCAAGATTTGATAGCCACAATATTTGATATATTCATATTACAAATGTTGAATTTGCTATCTTCCAATGGCATCACCCATGATATCAACAAGCTAAATTTTTTCCTATAAATAGGGGAGTTATTCATTAGTTGAGAAGCATCCTTGAAGCATAAGAAAATTCATTTCATTGCTTTTTTCTTTGTCTTCCATTTAGAGTATTTTTGTAAGAGAGTTAGTATTGGGAAACACTTGTGAGAACCCTTTCTTCGGAGTGATCTTGTGAGGTTATTCTCTTGGGGTCTTTGGGATTATTTAGAGTTTTATCTCTAATTATGTGCTCTTGTTGATATACTAAAATTCTCCTCTCCGCTTGTGGACGTAGGTCACATGAGCGAACCACGTTAAATTTGCGTCTTCTTTGTTTGCTTTACTTTCATCATTATCAACTCACTATTGTGTTTGTTATTGTCATCATAACATTATTTGGCTAAATTTTGCTTTTCCCGAGTTCTCGATCCTAACAAATTGGTATCAGAATAAGATCTAATTGGGTTTATATTAGTAGCCAAAATGACAATTACAAAGATCTATGTGAAAAATTTGACCAAAGTGCAAACTTTGGGGTGTGGCAATTAAAGATGGAGGCTATCCTAATTCAAGA
Source organism: Solanum sejunctum (assembly GCA_025642045.1). Classification (NCBI taxonomy): domain Eukaryota; kingdom Viridiplantae; phylum Streptophyta; class Magnoliopsida; order Solanales; family Solanaceae; genus Solanum; species Solanum sejunctum. The sequence goes on from JAOTQJ010000007.1 coordinate 1,504,242, forward strand.
TAGCCTAGATATTGCATTAGAAGGAAAGAAGAAGAAGCCAGAAGATATGAAGGACATTGAGTTTGCCATCATAGACAAAAAGGCCAAATCAAGTATTATTTTAAATCTCTCAAATTTGGTTTCACGTGAAGTATCTGCAAATCTACAGTCAAAGGCATTTGGGAAAAACTAAAAACCTTGTTATGAAGAGGACAGTGGAAAACAGACCTTACCTAAAGCAAAAGATTTACATATTTCGTATGTGTGAAGGTACCTCTATACTCTCACATCTTGATGCATTTGATTCTATTATTATGGATTTGAGTAATATCGATGTTGAAGTTATTGATGAGGATCAAGATGTCTTATTACTTATTTCCTTACCCCAATCATTTAAGCATATTAGAGAAACTATTCTTTATGGAAAGGATAAAATCTCTTATAGAGAAATTAAATCTATCTTAAAATCAAAAGATCAGATAGATAGAGATATTACTGATAAAAGCAGTGGAACCGATAGGGAAGGCTTATTTGTAAGAGGTAGAACTCAATAAGAGAGAATAAAATTGTGAGAGGTCTAAATCAAGTTCAAAGTCCAGATATAGAAATGTGTATGCAAATATTTCCATAAGAAAGGTCATATTATTTCTAAATGTTATAAGTTGAAAAACAAAGAAAAGCATCAAGAAAACAAAAAGAAGCATCAAAATACTAACCCCGCTTAAGCAAGTGTAGTTGCTAATGAGTCTGAAGGAATAATATTTTTAGCTACTAGGAATAATTTTAAATTTAACGATGAGTGGATTTTAGATTCGGGTTATTTTTATCATATGTGTCCCAATAAGGACTTTTTTACCACATATGAATCTTTTGGAGGTGGAGTTGTCCTGATGGGCAACAATGCTCCCTGCAAAGTTTTTAGTAAAGGTACAATTCGAATCAGAATGCATGATGTAGTGGTGAGAACCCTCACTGATGTTAGACATGTTCCTGACTTTAAGAAAAATCTCATCTCATTAGGCACTCTAGAATCTCTTAGGTGCAAATACACAGGTGAAGGTGGAGTTATGAAAATCTCTCTAGGTGCTCTGGTGATAATGAAAGCATGCAGATCTAGTACGTTATAATCTTTATTGGGATCCACTGTTATAGTTATTGCTGTAATTTCTACTCAATCTGATTCTGACATCACCAAATTGTGGCATGTGCGATTGGGGCATATGAGTGAGAAAGGTCTTTCCATTATCAGCAAAAGAGGTCTCTTGTGTGGACAAAGTACCGGGAAAATGTAGTTCTATGAGCACTATGTGTTTGGAAAGAAAAAAAAAGTCAGCTCCAAATCTCCTGGGATTCATCGAACAAAAGGTACTTTGGACTACATTCATTCAGATCTTTACCCTGTCAAAAAGTGGTGCCATGTATATGTTAACTTTTATTGATGATTATTCAAGGAAAGTTGGATTTATTTTCTGAAAAAATAAAAGTGATATTTTCTTAACTTTAAAACAATGGAAGTTTTGATTGAGAAGCAAACAGGAAAACAAGTCAAGCTACTTAGAACAGATAATGGCTTGGAATTTTGTAGATGAGTCCAATGAATTTTGCAAAAATAAAGGAATTGCTCTACATCGCACTATGAGAATGACCCCTCAACAAAATGGTGCTGCAAAAAGAATGAATAAAACTATTTTAGAAAGAGCTCATTGTATGCTTTCAAATGTTGGGTTGACAAATGCTTTTTGGGCAAAAGCTATATCTACATATTGTTATTATCACAATCCAAACTAGGGCCTAGACGTGACACGACGCATGGGGAACTCGAAGGGACCCTAAGCAAGACTCTTTACATATCATTACACATTCCTAGTTGCGGAAGTAATATAGAACAACATAAAAAAAACATAAGCAAGAAAAATTGGGACTAAGGGGAAGAGTACACTTGAATAACATAGATGCATTAAGGCTCAAACATAATACATAACTTGCCCAATAATACCTCTAACATAGAACTTAGCGTGGGCTAAGACAAGCAACTGGGCTCACCCTCACAGTCAAAGTATACCATAAAGAAAAAGAGTCTTTAATACATAGCATAAGAACATAGATATTGTCCTCAGAGTAGAGGACTCACCAACTACCTTCAATAGGAACCCCTACCAACATGAAGGAGGAGGATGACCAAATAGAGCTCCGGTTCATACATGATAACATCATGTAGGCATAGAGTATGCTTTAGTACGTTAAAATGTACTAAGTATGTAGGATGCAATGCAACAACAGATAGACAACATAAGCAAACTGCAATTTCATAAGCAAAGGATAACATAGTAACAATATGGCTTGTAAGAGTGATGCTTGAAGTAAAAAACATGCTTATATAGAACATATTAAAAGTGTAGGAATAGACCCTCATTTGGTTAATGGATTTACCACCTCCCATCCTAGGTGATTGAGGTTCCCACCCTTCAATTTGGTTATCGAATATACCACTTTCCATCCTATGTGAGTGAGGTATCAACCCCTCAACTAGATTAATGAGGTATCAATCCCTCAATCAGGTTAATAAGGTATCAACTCCTCAATTAGGTTAATGAGATATGAACCCCTCAATTAGGTTAATGAACATCACACCCTCTATCAAAGTGGCCATCTCACAACACTATAGAGTAAAATATCATAGATATACATTTATTTCATCATTATAAAGTCATATATCTCATATTCCATGCATTAGGCCTTTAACAACTCAAGGTACATAATCCGGACATTTTATCAAACGCTTGGTGAATGTGTAATGATAGTGTAAAACCATGCATTAAAGAGTGAAATCATGCAAGAAATCTTGAAGTAAATCATCCCACTAATACTTGGAAACACCATCATACAATATACATCAAAACCCTTTATAAAATCTCAAGATATATCTAAGATTCATAGCTCAAACATACCAAAACAGTCACACTTTTACAATACTCCAACATAGTTCATAGACAAATTCATAATAGAAAACACATATATATAATCAACTTAGAAAATTTTAGGTAAAAAAGGAGCTTGGACACCATGGATGAAAGGACCCAATGGTTGAAATCCACATACCTTAGCTTTAGAGAATCCTTGAATAAGATTGAAAATGGATACTTGAAGCTTGAATGAGAACTTTAAGATCCGGATGAGTTTCAGAACTTGAAATTTGGAGTGAAATAGTTGACTAAGTGTTTGAGTAAGTATTGGGGAATATCTTGTGTGATATGAGGGTGAAATATGGCTAAGTATAGGTATTTTTACATATGAGAAGGTTTAGGCCGAAGACCCAAAGGCCTTGAACTGGAAAGGAAAAATCGAGCATAAAATAATACACTGGCGTGCCCTGGCCGCGTTGCGCCAGGGGCGCGCCTGCTCTCTGGAATTCGGCCAGTTTTGAAATTGAAATTGTGAATCGTTCACTCTAAAATCAGGGTTAGACCCTTTTCCCACTCAGTTTTGCCCCATGAACAAGAATATGAAGTTGGATTTTTGATATCACATACAGACTTTGAGATATATGGGAATTATGATTCTAGGCACTCCCGAGGCACATTTTCGGGCACTTTTTGGAGTTGTTTCACTATCTCCCCCTTGGGAACATTCATCCCCGAATGTCAAAAAAACGTACATAAGAAGAGTAATCATGAAGAAACAACCCAAACAAGAATGCATCAACATATTCAAAATACCATTTTCAAAATCTCAACATAAGTGTAAAATCACCATGAACTTTGTCAATATAAACAGGAATGCATGCAAAGATATAGGGGGTAAAACATAAGACTTGGAATCATAAAAAGGACTTGAATTGTTATCATAAGCTTGAATAGAATGAAAGAGGTATGGATATTGTTTCTCCATGCCTGCTCCGGCTCCTCGAGAGACATTTCTGACTTGATAATTCTTCCAAAGGGCTTGACGAACACCACATCCTTACTAATCAACTTCCCCCCCCCCTTTTATCAGATACCTCCACTGGGATCCTCTCCTAAGCCAACTTATCCTCCACAACACCCACAACCTCAAAGGGTTCTATAGCACTAGAATCACCAGCACATCCCCTCAATCTAGAAGTATGAAGAACTGGATGACCCATATCTATATCCCTAGGTAACTCCAATCTTTATGCAACCTTACCAATTTCTCCTCCAAACCCTATAAGGACCTATAAGCTTAACCCAATTGTCAACCTTAAACATACATAATCCACTTGTTACCATAAACCACCACCTCCCTCTTAGGAGCCAACCTCCACTCTACCATCCCTCACCAAGACCTCCAACTCTGTCAAGACGAGGATCAAGACCCTTCTTAACTAGAACTCTTCAACCAAAGAAGGTTTAGAACCATCAAGAGTACACACTACCATGCTCAACTTCCTCCAACCCAACCCCCAACCTAGCCAACGATGGACCTCTCTAGTCACTCCTTGGCTACCATTATCAACATATGCTAGGCCACTTAGAGCACCAACCACAACATTAGACTTACCTGGGAAAAATAATGTACACTCATATCATAATCCTTAAGGAGTTCTAACCACCTTCTTATTATCCTCAACTTGCACCTATCATATTTAGCAAACAACCTTTCATATCCCAAGACTTACAACACTACTCCCTAAAGGATTCATAAGCTCTAAATAAATCAATGCTCCACCACTAGAGGCCACCTCAAACACATCAAGGTAGGGTTTTAAGACCCTACCCATGAAACCCATAAACATAGCTAGTGCATAAGACAACCAAACAACTCCACCAATACTCAAATGCTCACTCCTAGCCCAAAAGGACACCTAGGGACATCACCTACCCTCAACCTCACTTAGGGACAAAATCCGATCCACAAATCAATCTTAGAGAAGTGACTAGCCCATTGTAGTTGACCAAATAGATTGTCCATCTTTAGCCATCATATTGCAACCTTACAGGTCCTACACTCATTGGAAGCGTGATAGGCATGTTGCCAAACCACCTCAAGACCCCCAACCCATCAAACCAAGTTCAACCAATATCACAAGGCAAGACTTTATGCAATAAGAAATGGAGCAAACTTTATAAGCCTTTCTAGCACCAATAGACCCACATAACCAAATCTTACTAGCAACGAAAGGAATAATGAAAGAAATAGGGACTCCCAGAACCATCAAAGCATGCACAATAAAATCAAGGTAAACCTCTAACTTACTGGTAGCATCATTGGGTACCTCATCCCCTCTTTGCCTTCTTTAAAGAGCATAAAACCGATTGTGCCTTGGGGCACCACCTTGAGGATGGAAATCTTCACCCTTGCCTTGCTTACGAGGACAATCCTTCTTCTTATGTCCCTCTTCACCATAATAGAAACAAGCATTAGTGTCCTTTAAATATGGGCCTCTATGAACCTTACTATATGTTGGGCACATAGCATCATCTATATCTTTGGGACTTTGGATTTTTCCTTCAAAATTGGCTCTCGTGGCCTCTTTACCCCTTCTCTTCCTTATCCTTTCCTCCTCTATTTGTTCAGCATAAGTCATCAAGAAGGACAAATCTATGTCTCTAATCAACATAGCGGACCAGCACTCCTCATTCACCAAGTCGGATACACCCATTACAAACTTATTCATCCTAGACCTTGGGTTGGTCACCAATTGGGGAGCATATTTGGAAAGTTGGATCAATTTGAAGGCATACTCTCTCACACTCATAGAATTTGGCTTCAAATTCGTGAACTCCACTAACTTGGCCTCCCTAAGCTCAAGAGAAAAGAATCTATTAAGAAAAGCCACCTTAAATTCCTCCCATAGAACCATATTATTATTTCCCTTCTCCTCCTTCCATTGAGTAAACCATATTTGTTCCAGCCCCTTGAGTTGGTAAACCGCCAACTCCGCGTTCTCTTTCAATATAACACCCATAATAGTCAATACTTTGTACACCTCATCCACAAATTCTAAGGGGTCCTCATCCACCTTAGACCCATAGAACTCTGGTGGGTTCATACTCATGAAGTACCTTACTCGAGATATCGGGGTAGGAACATAAGGAGCTTGGGCTCCTTGGTTGATTTGATTGGCCACGACATGAGCCAACATGGTGAGAGCATCCCAGAATTCTCTATAAGCCAGTTGTTCTTCGGGAGAATGGGCTCTTCTTTCTCTTGTGTTAGGTATGATCTAGTATATCAAAGAATAATCGTTAGGGGGGAATAACCTTACCTCAACTCTACAGTACAACATTGACCATGAAGAAGGGAAACATTTCCTAAAACATCTCGTAGCCTTTTGGTCATAGTTGTGGTGCATAACACAACCATGAATAAGACTCTAATTGACGTGGCATGTTAGACTCCGAGGACTAACAACCTAGTGCTCTGATACCAGGTTTATCATGATCCAAACTAGGGCCTAGATATGACACTGCACATGGGGAACCTGAAGGGACTTCAAGCAAGCCTCTTAAGATATCATTACACATCTTTAGTCACGAAAGTAACATAGAACAACATAAAAAAACATAAGCAAGGGAAATTGGACTAAGAGGAAGAGTTAAACACTTGAATAACATAGATGAGTCAAGGCTCAAACATAATACATAACTTGTCCAATAACACCTCTAACATAGAACTTAGCGAGGGCCAAGACAAGCAACCGGGCTCACCCTCATAGTCAAAGCATACTATAAATAAAGAGATTCTTTAATACATAGTATAAGAACATAGACATTGTCCTCAGAGTGGAGGACTCACCAACTAGATTCAATAGGCACCCCTAGCCACGCGGAGGAGGAGGATGACCAAATGGAGCTCCGGTTCCTACATAGTAACATCATGTAGGCATAGAGTATGCATTAGTACGTTAGAATATATTAAGTATGTAGGATGCAATGCAACAAGAGATACGTAACATAGGCAAAATGCAATATTATAAGCAAAGGATAGCATAGTAACAATATGGCATGTATGACTGATGGTTGAAGTAAAACATGTTTATATAGAATATATTACAAGTGTAGGAATAGACCCTCATTTGGCTAATGGGTTTACCACCTCCCATCATAGGTGATTGAGGTACGCATCCCTCAATTTGATTATCGAATTTGCCACCTTCCATCCTAGGTAATTGAGGTATCAACCCCTCAACTAGGTTAATAAGGTATTAACCCCTCAATTAGGTTAATGAGGTATCAAGCCCTTAATTAGGTTAATGAGGTATCAACCCCTCAATTAGGTTAATGAACATCATACCCTCTATCAAAGTGGCCATCTCACAACACTATAGAGTAAAATACCATAGATATACATTCCTTTCATCATCATAAAGTCATATATCCATATGTCATGCATTAGGCCTTCAAGAACTCAAGGTATATAATCCGAACATTTTATCAAACACTTGGCGAGTATGTAATGCTAGTGTAAAACCATGCAATTAAGGAGTGAATTCATACAATAAATATTAAAGTAAATCATCCCACTAATACTTGGTAACACCATCATACAATATACATCAAAATTCTTCATCAAATCTCAAGATAAGTCAAAGATTCACAGCTCAAAACATACCAAAACAGTCACACTTTCACAAAACTTTAACATAGTTCATAGTCGAATTCATAATAGAAAATCTACATGTAAAATCAACTCAGAAACATGTATTTAGGTAAAAAGGTAGCTTGGGCACCATGGGTGAAAGAACCCAATGGTTGAAACCCACATACTTTAGCTTTGGAGAATCCTTGAAGAAGACTGAAAATGGAGACTTGAAGCTTGAATGAGAACTTAAGATCCGAATGAGTTTTGGGACTTGAAATTTGGAGTGAAATAGTTGTCTAAGTATTTGAGTGAGTATTGGGGAATGTCTTGTATAATATAAGGGTGAAATAGGGCTAAGTATAGATATTTTTACATATGGGAAGGTTAAGTCCCAAGACTCAAAGGCCTTGGACCGAAAAGGAAAAACTAAGCATAAAATAATACACTGCATGCCCTGGCCGCATCACTCCAGGGCGCGCCTGCTCTCTGGAATTCAGCCACTTTGAAAATTGAAATTGTGAATCGTTCACTCTAAAATTCGGATTAAACCCTTTTCCCACTCAATTTTTCCCCCTGAACAAGAATATGAAGTCAAATTTTTTATATCACATATGAATTTTGAGATATATAAAAATTACAATTCTGGGCACTCCCGAGGTACATTTTTGGGCACTTTTTTGGGTCATTTAAGATATACTCTCAATCGTGCTCCTTCTGCACCTTTAAACTTTAAGACTCCAGAGGAAATGTGGTCAGGTACTCCTGCTAATTATTCTGATTTAAAAAACTTTTGTTGTCTTGCGTACATGCATGTGAATGATGGTAAATTATAGCCAAGGGCTAAAAAGTGTATTTTCCTTGGATATGCATCTGGGGTAAAAAGATATAGACTCTGGTATCCTAATCCTAAGTCACCAAAATTTGTAATTAGTAGAGATGTAACTTTTGATGAATCCTCTATGTTACACCCTAGAAAAGGGACTTCTAGTTCTTGTAATAGAAATAAGAAGTAGGGTATACATGAGTAGGTAGAGGTTGAACTAGGCAATCCAAACTCATCAGCCTTGAACAAAATACAGTTGAAATTCCTAAAGTCGAAGCTCCAGAAATTGAGCCATAAGTTGTGACATCTGAAGTTGAAATAAATGAGTATTCTCTTGCCACACATACACCAAGAAGACCAATTCAGAAACCATAAAGGTATGGAAATTATGTCACATTTGCTTTTTCAGTTGCACAGGAAACTAAATAGATTGGAGAACCATCAAATTATTCAGAAGTAGTTTCTAGAGTTGATTCATCCAAGTGGTTGCTTGCAATGAATGAAAAAATTGAATCTCTTCACAAAAATGGTACTTGGTCTCTTGTACAGCCGCCATCAGGTAAGAGAATTGTTGGTTGTAAATGGGTCTTCAAGAAAAAGGATGGAATTCCAGGTATGGAAGATGCAAGGTATAAGGCACGATTAGTTGCAAAGGACTATAGTCAGGTACAATGAGTTGATTTTAATTATATTTTCTTACCAGCTGTTAAACATAGCTCTATTCATGTCTTGCTTGCCTTAGTTGTCATGTATGATTTGGAATTAGAACAGCTTTATGTGAAGAAAACTTTCTTACATGGTGAACTTAAGGAACAAATATACATGCATCAACCTGAAGGATTTAAAATTGAAGGAAAAGAAGATCATGTTTGCTTGTTGAAGAAATCCTTGTACGGATCAAAGCAGTCTCCAAGACAATGGTACAAAAGGTTTGATTCTTTTATGTTGGGTCGTGGTTGTTCGAGGAGCATGCATGATAGTTGTGTTTACTTTTGGAAGTTAAATGATGGTTCATTTGCTTACTTTTTGTTATATGTTGATGACATGCTCATTGCTGCTAAGGATTTGATGGAAATTCACTCTTTGAAAAGTCAGCTGAAAAATGAATTTAAAATGAAAGATTTAGAAGCAGCTAAGAAAATCCTCGGCATGGAGATCAAAAGAGATTGAGAAGTTAATAGGCTATTCCTGACCCAGAAGAAGTACTTGGCGAAGGTCTTAGAGAGGTTTGGCATAAAAGATGCTAAACCAGTAAGCACTCTTTTTACTGCATATTTTAAGTTATTGGCTACTCAATCACCGCAGACAGAGGAAGAAGAAAGGTGTATGGAACATGTATCATATTCTAGTGCAATTTGCAATATTATGTATGCAATAGTGTGTACACTTCCAGACATTTCACAAGCAGTCAGTGTAGTAAGTCGGTATATGGCTTATCCTGGTAAAGCGCATTGGCAAGCTGTTAAATAGATTCTCATATACTTGCGAGGTACTTTAAATGCATGTTTGGAGTTTGGGAGAAATGTTAACTCTTTGGTTGGTTTTGTAAACTCATATTATGCAAGTGATCTTGACAAAAGAAGATCATTAACAGGTTATGTTTTCTTCATTAGTGGATGTGCTATTAGCTGGAAAGCTACATTACAAGATGTAGTAATTTTATCTACTACCAAAGTAGAAGATGTGACAGTGACCAAGGCAATCAAAGAAGCCTTATGGTTGAAAGGTTTATTTGTTGAACTCAGCTTACACCGAGGTGGTATTATTATTTTTTGTGATAGTCAAAGTGTCATTCACTTGACTAAAGATCAAATGTATCATGAGAGGATGAAGCATATTGATATCAAATATCACTTTAACCGGGAAACCATTGCTGAAGGAAAGGTCTTTGTTCAAAAAATTCACACTAGAAACAATCGTGCTGACATGTTCACGAAGTCTCTTCCAGGCAGCAAGTTTAAGCTCTGCTTGAACTTGATTGGCATTTATGAAGAAAAATTTAGCCCATATGGGCTTCTGCAGAGAGGATGGACCAAATTTACTATATTCATCAAATTCAGGCCAAGATGGAGATTTGTAATTGACCTTTCATTTGACTTAAGATTTCTTTATTTGGTCAAAGATTTAGTTGCCATAAAATGTCAAATATTTGGTGAACTATAAATGTCAAAGATTTGGTAACCACAATATTTGATATGTTCATATTACAAATGTTGAATTTTGTATCTTCAATGGCATCACTCATGACATCAACAAGCTAACTTTTTCCCTATAAATAGGGGAATTATTCATTAGTTGAGAAGCATCCTTGAAGTATACGAAAATCCATTTCATTGCTTTCTTTCTTTGTCTTCCATTTAGAGTATTTTGTAAGAGAGTTAGTGTTGGGAAACACTTGTGAGAACCCTTTCTTTGAAGTGATCTTGTGAGGTTATTCTCTTGGGGTCTTTGGGATTATTTAGAGTTTTATCTCTAATTTTGACTCTGTACTCTTGTTGATATAGTAAAATTCTCCTCTCTGCTTATGAACGTAGGTTACATTGATCGAACCAAGTTAAATTTGTGTCTTCTTTGTTTACTTTACTTTCGTCATTATTAACTCACTATTGCTTTTGTTATTATCAAAACATTATTTGGCTAAATTTTGCTTTTCCCGAGTTCTTGATTCTAACAACCTTTTATTGGTAAATTTGATAATTTAGTTGTTCTCCATCTGTAGCAAAGAGAGATACTAATCATGTACAACTGGTGTTGGTTGTGTTCTTTTTACTGTAAGTTAATAGTTTTTGTCCGTGTAGGTATGATGAAACAACAGCTTATGTTATATTTCGGCTTTTTTCATTTCCTGGACAAATTTTACTGCAATATAGACTTTGCTATGCTAATTCAACTCATTTTAAGCGGCAATAAGAAACTCTGGCATGAGCATAGTGTTGAGGATCTAATCAAGATGATGTGGACAGAGCTGAGTTAGTTAGCACTAATCCAAACTTAGTTAGTGATTAACTAGTTTGTTAGAAGGAGGTTAAAAGTTAGTTACATTGACAGCTGTCAATGTAACTATATATGTATATGTACAGACCCAATTGGAGTGAATAAAATAGTATATTTTCTAGAATTTTCTCAAGCCCTCTTTCTCTCTTCTTCTTTCTCACCATAGCTATGTACTATTGAGCTTCCACCATGGAAGTTAACGTGGTATCAGAGCCTTGATCGACTGGAGTACTCAGCTTGTAGAAGCTTTGTCTCAATTAGAACCAGCTAGATCGAGCAAGCTCAAATAGAAGAATGGCAGCTAAGGATGTATCCACTGCACCAGGTCTGTCTACAGCTAGAAATTCAAGCAGAAGTAAAGTACATCATAATCACCCACTCCATCTTCATCCTAATGATACATCAGGTAGTTCTCTGGTTTTTGTTCAGTTAATTGGATCTGAAAACTATGCCTTGTGGAGTAGATCTATGTCACTAGGTTTGTTAGGAAAGAATAAGCTAGGATTTGTTGATGGAAGGAACACTAAGGATAAATTTGATGCTTCACTGCATGAACAATGGAAGAAAGTTAATGCAGTTGTTTTGTCTTGGATTATGAACTCAATGAGGAAAGAGTTGTTAAGTAGTATCATATATGTATCAAATGCACACAAAGTCTGGTTAGATCTGAGGAGAGGTTTGATACTGTTAATGGATCGAGAGTTTTTTTCTACATAGAGAGATTGTGACCTTAGCTCAAGGAACTCTCTCGGTATCAGACTATTTTTCTAGAATGAAGAACTTATGGGATGAGTTTGATGCATTGATGAGTTGTCCAGGATGCAATTGTTCTGAATCAAGGAATTATGCTCAATATCATGGCTATCAGAGACTTTTACAGCTTCTTGTGGTGCTAAATGAGACCTATGCTCAATGTATGAGCCAGATCCTCATGATGTCTCCACTTCCTACTCTAAATAAGTCATATTCTATGGTGATTGATCATGAAAGTCAGAGATCTCTAGCTAATACATCAGCTATGATCAGTGATTCACTAGAAGCTACAGCATTCCTCAGTTAGAAAGCAGGACCTAGTGCCAACTACAAAGGAAAAGGAGTGGTTACTGGTACTCACTCTAACTACAGCAAAGGAATTGTATTCTCAGGAAACAATAGTTCAGGAAGAAGTTCAAGTTCTGGTGGTAACTAATCTGGTAAAGCAGTCTCAACGAACAACTACAAAGCTCAAAAGAAAGGACTAGTAGTATGTGAATATTGTGGTCACAATGGACACACAAAGGAGAGCTGTTACAAGCTAATGGCTATCCACCATACTGGCCTAAATCTAAGAAGAAGGGGATAAACCAGTATGCAAATCAAGCGAGTAACTATGCTGAAAGTCCTCAAGGAAGGAGCAGTCTCAGTAGTCATGACAGTCACTTTTATCAGACTACTTCCTCTCAGCCACCTCCTTATTTCACTCAGGAACAATGCCAACAAATTCTTCATATGTTAAACAAAGGTAGTGAAGAAAATAATCCCACTCCAGTAGCCAATGCAGGTATCATACCTTACCTAAATTCTAATGCTACTCATTCTAAATGGATAGTAGATTCAGGTGCAACTAATCATATGACATCTAGTCCTGAACTGTTGCATAACCACAAAAGAGTTCCTGATCATAAGAAGAACAATGTACACCTACCTACCGGTGGTGAAGCACAAGTTACTCACAGTGGACAGTAATATGTTTTGACAAACCATCTGATCTCTAATGTTTTGTTTCTTCTAGAGTCTAAGTGTAACTTGTTATTTGTTTCAAGGTAACCAGGGAATTATAGTGTTCAGTGAATTTGTTTCCTGACTTCTGTATATTCCAGGATCTCTACACTGGCAAAATGAAGGGGATTGGTAAAGAGAGCAAAGTCTTTATATAAATAGAGAGGAAACACTGTCAATCAACCATCTTCACGTATTGCATACAAGTTTGCTAACTCAGTAGAACAGATTCTTGCTTCTAGCACTCTATGGCATAGAAGACTAGGTCATGCTCCTTTAGACATCCTCAGAAGACATGAGTCTCTCAAATAACTGAATATTGAAGATCATTAGTGTACCGTATGTCCTTTGGCAAAGCACACTAAACTTCATTTTCCTATTAGTAGTTCTAGTTCTAAGTCTGCTTTTGAGTTGTTACACTATGATATCTGGGGGACCTACAAGGTTCCTACTCACAATAATAAAAGATTCTTGGTCACTATAGTAGATGACTGTACTAGATTCACATGGCTGTTTCTCATACAGTCTAAGTCTGAGGTCATTTGTAGTCTTAAAGAACTTTCTTGCCAGAGTCACAAATGTATTTTCTGCTTCTGTCAAAATTTTTAGACCAAATAATGGCTGAGTTTCTCAGTAATGAAGTTCAATCTCTTTTTTCCACTATTGGTATTGTACATCAGACCTCTTATGTATATACTCCCTAACAGAATGGGGTGGTAGAAAGGAAACATAGAACCATACTTCAAGTGGCCAGAGCACTCGGGTTTCAGGATGTTTTTCTATTGAGGTTCTAGGGTGAATGTCACTACAGTAGTCTATATCATCAACAGAACACCTTCCACAATCCTACACTTTAAATTTCCCTTTGAACTTCTATATCAACATCCACCATCACTCACTCATCTCAGAGTTTTTGGGTGCCTTGCCTATGCAACAAACACAAAAACTTCAGATAAGTTTTCTACCAGAGCCATACCAAGCGTGTTTATGGGTTACTCTTTAACTCAAAAGGGCTATATTCTATATGATATCCACTCTCACTCATTCCTCACAAGCAGAAATGTAGTTTTCTTAGAATCTATCTTTCCTTTCTTCCATGCCAAGTCCATTGGAACACCTATATTTCCTGTACTCCAACTATCTCACTCAGATTGTCTTACTGATCATCACCTTTCTGAGTCACAGCCTCCCATTTCTACCCAGAGGGAGCCTACTCCTGAGTTATCTAGTCCTGATCCACCACTCCTTCCTGATACAAGTCTTTCCATTTCACCCACTGTCACTACCTTATTCCCTACTCCAGAACCTGATGTACCTAGAAGATCCTCTAGACTCAAACATCCTCCTATATGGCTGAATGACTTTGTCACTCCTTCATCCACTCATACTTGTTCTTATTCCTTGTCTATATATGTCACTTACTCACATCTTTCTAAACCTTATCAACTTGCATTAGCTACTTATTCCTCCACTGTTGAACCATCCTCATTCCAACAAGCTTCTAAAGATCCTGCGTGGATTCAGGCCATGCAACTAGAAATTATTGCTTTCAAAAAAAATAACACTTGGTTCATAGTTGATCTTCCAACTAGTAAGACACCCATTGGCTCCAAATAGGTATATAAACTTAAGTATAAGGCTTTAAGTGAAGTTGAGAGGTATAAGGATAGACTTGTGGCTAAGGGCTATAGTCAAAAGACTAGCCTGGATTACTCAGAAACATTTTCTCCAGTTGCTAAGATGGTTATAGTTAGATCATTAGTGGCTCTTGCTGCTTCTAGTGACTGGCCTATCTATCAGATGGATGTTCACAATGCATTTCTAAATGGTGATCTCCTAGAAGAAGTCAACATGCTCATTCATAAAGGGTTTGCCAGACGAGGAGAATAAGAAGATCTGCAAACTTCACAAGTTATTGTATGGACTAAAGCAGGCTACTAGACAATGGAACAAGAAACTAATAGATGCACTCATACAGATGGGGTTCACTCATAGTCACTATGAATACTCACTCTTCACAAAATCAATTGACAAGAAGACAGTGATTATCCTGGTATATGTAGATGATGTGTTGGTCACTGGTAGTAGTCAAGAGCTGATAAACAATGCCAGGAAAGATTTACAGCAAAAGTTCAAAATGAAGAATCTTGGAGAGTTGAAGTTCTTTCTAGGAATTGAAATGGCAAGGTCACAAGAAGGGGCGGTAATGTGTCAAAGAAAGTATGCTCTAGAGCTAGTATCAGAAGCTGGCCTAAGTGGAGCAAAACTAGCAGTAACTCTACTTGAAATAAATCAAAAGTTGACTTCAGTAAACTATGACAGCTATGTTCCTAACAGAGAGGAAAATGTAGATGAACTCATGAAGGATCCCACTGCTTATCAGAGGTTGGTAGGTAGGCTGCTATACTTTACCATAACTAGGCCAGACATAGCCTTTGTGGTTCAACTTCTCAGTCAATTTATGCATAGTCCAAAGAGATCACATATGGATGTCGCACTAAGGGTTGTGAGATACATCTAGGGTACACCTGGGTTAGAACTCTTCATGCCTGCTAAAAGGATTAACTAGCTACATGCTTATTGTGATTCAGATTGGGGTGCATGCCTAGAGACCAGGAGGTCTCTGTGACTGTATATATCATGCAATTTGGTGGAGCATTGATATCCTGGAAGTCAAAGAAACAAGAGACCATATCTAGGAGCTCAGCAGAAGCTGAGTTCAGAAGTATGGTTGCTTGTATTGCTAGATCCCTTGGCTAATAGGGTTGTTCAAGGAGTTAGGAGTGCAAATACAATAACCAGTTGAATTGTTCTGTGATAGTAAAGCAGCTATGCGGATTGCAGCAAATCCTATTTTTCATGAAAGAACTAAGCATATAGATATTGACTGCACCATTTTGTGAGAGAAAAAGATCAACCAAGGGATGATTAAAATAGAATATGTACCAAGAAAAGAGCAGTTAGCAGATATATTGACAAAAGGCCTAGGTAGAATAGCACATGAACAGCTTCTGAACAAGCTGGGATTAAAAGACCTCTTCAAGCCATCAGCTTGAGGAGGAGTGTTGGGGAGCTAATCAAGTTGATGTGGACAGAGTTGAGTTAGTTAGCACTAATCCAAACTTAGTTAGTGATTAACTAGTTTGTTAGAAGGAGGTTAAAAGTTAGTTATATTGACAGTTGTCAATGTAACTATATATGTACATGTACAGACCCAATTGGAGTGAATGAAATAGTACATTTTCTAGAATTTTCTCAAGCCCTCTTTCTCTCTTCTTCTTTCTCACCATAGCTATGTACTACTGAGCTTCCACCATGGAAGTTAACACATACTTTTGTTAGGAATATGATCTTTGTTTTGTTCATTACTTATCTTATGCTCTTTGTATAGAACATATTTGTTTGTGCAGTTTATGTGTTATTGGACAAAATAGTAAAAGATCCATTTCTGAAGTTTATGTGTTGTAGATTGTTTAGTCATTAATCATTATGCATTCAGGTGCTTTTTCCGTATGGAATTGTTGATCTTCCTCTTTGACCTTATGAAATTGTATAGGTCTATGTTGACAAGGAGTAGAAACTATTGCGGTGTTTCAATTCTAGCATCCACATAAAGCCTGAAAATAAATAGTAAAATATAGCTTTTCCTATTTGAAGAATAGAAAAAGGTACGAAAGTGTAAATTTTAATTTACTTACCAAATGAATGTGAATATTACTTCTAATGGTATTCAAAATATGATTTTAATGTACAAAGATTGTTAAATGAAAGACACCAGATAGGTTACTATGATTTAACTCTTTCATTTCATCTGCTTCTCGATCTCTCTTATGAATTGATTTTTTATATTATCTATATCTGATAGCGACAAGAATATGTCACAGAATCTGGCTTGACATGAGAATTTAGTTGAACTTAAAAGAGAAATTATGTTAGATTGATTGATGATTCCTCTGTGGTCAAGCTTGACTCTCTTATAAATGTTGAGTAAATATGATTTGATAATAGTTTTTCCACTGTCGACTTCTATATATATTTCTCATATTCTTCTTTTTCCGCTTCATGTTTTTCAATTGTAGGGAGTATAGTTATTTTTGTGTGAAATTTTTGCTACTGAAAAAGAAGTCCCTTTTAGGTTCTCACGATAATGGTAATGGTTTATCTTTCTCACATTTTTCATTGTGTTGTTTAGATTTTCGTTATGTCTTTTTAAAGAAGGTTGTGTTAGAATTTCAAAATCTGTTACATGATGGGTTCAAAGGTAATTTGGATTATTTTGGATGAAGTAAGATGTTGTATTTGAAAGGCATCAATAAGATGCAAATTACATAGTCACAAGCATGGTAAAAGAATATATAAAATGTCTTTTCTTTCAAATACACCAAAAATATACAGGATGGAATCATGTGCCAGATTTTCTTAATGGGGCTATCAACTTCACTAACTCTAACTTCCCACTGCTTCATTGATATTATAGGGGAGAATCCAGTTTATGTCAGTAATTGAAATGAACATTATTTCATAGAGTTGGTCCCCAGACAGTACAGAAATAAATGATTCACTAATTCCAGGCTATCGAGGCACATGAAGACTCTATTTCCTAGCTGACGTTCCCTCCTGTTTAGATTGTCAAGCGTTTGGATAGCATTTACCACAGAACTTAAACTATTACTTGATTCATTTATGTCTTTCCCAAAAGGTTATTGAAGTAGTAAATGCTTCGGCGATGCATTAGATGATGTGCCTAGGATATTAGTTTGTTTTTAACTACAAGATCTTTAGAACGTGACTATACATGATGAAAGACTTTTATTTTCATTCTCTAACTCCTTAAGAGTGACAAACAAAACTCAGTTTGAAGTTTTGCATAAACTGTCAGATGTCAAATGTTTAACATGGATCTGAGCTTAAAGCTTTACTTAACTATTCTCCTCTTTATTTTTCAGACAATCTCTATATTTTCGCATATTTTGATGATACAAAAAGAAGAGTTTGATGGTAAGAAACACAAGATATGTGTAATATCATATGAATATGTGATTTATATTGATAGATTCTCCTATCTTTGCTTTTACAAGAGTTCCCCTATTATAGTATTGTTGAGTTCAGATATGATCCATTTATCACATTGACTTATTTAATTACTAGGGCAGAGAATGCAACTGATTCTTAGCCACTTCAACTGGCATTAGTTACAAAACAGCTGACATGAGATAAGAAATTCAAGCAACAATAGGCGACTCCACGTTTTCTTTTGGGTTTGATCTTACTATCTCCTCACTTTTGTTTAAGTGTTTGGTAGTTAAAGAAGAGCCAATTATTACTACATCAAAATCTAATCGTTATTAGCAGAAGGTGTGTCTGAACTACTGTAACTATAACTGTACGTGCTACTGTAATTTTGTTAGTTTCTGCCTTTTTTGTTTAAAGAGATGAAACAATGAAGATTTTTTGTTTGGGTAAGTTCAACTTTTATAGCCATTGATACAATGTTCTTGTATTGTGTACTACCCAGATCTAATGATAACAAAGAGAGAAGAATAGGAATTGAGAGAATCTTGAGTGAAATATTATTTCAATTGATGAAGAGTTGATAAGGATGGCAATGGGGCAGGTAGGGGGCACGTTTAGAACTATGGTGATGAGGCGGGTTTAGAGATGTGCGGGACGGATTGAAGTAGCTATTTTTAAAAACTAATGTGGGGTAGCATGGGTTGAGGGTTTAAAAAACTAAACAGAAATTTTTGTAATTAATAAAAACCAAAGACATAAACTTGTTATATTAAATATTGACTTTAATTTTATTTTTTTCTAAAATTTAAACTAGACATGCCCGATAAATTGTTAGTTGTTAAAATGTTAATTAGAAACTTTTAAGTAACAATTAAGAAATAATTGTTAAAATGTCAACTAAAAATAGCTAATTAGTTGTTGAAACATTAATTATCGGGAAAAAAAAACTAAATTCACTTAAAAAATAAAATCACTTTGAAATTTAAGCCGAGATGAATCTATGCTGGGCGAGTTGAATATGAAAAAAGAAATCATGCGGGGTTGGGTGATTAAAAAATTTTGCGGGTTGAGCTTAATCCACCCCACACCCGCCCCATTGTTATCCCTAGTCACTGTTCCACCCATTCCACCCAATTTAGGGCTGTGGGATTCATCCTAACTCCTTTTGACCAAAAATTACATTAATTTATAGATCGTATTATGTTTGTTACTTTTTATCTGCTTATGGAACTTGATTTTTTAGATGACGATTTTTTGAAAACAACCTCTCTATCTCTACGAGATAGTGGTAAAATTTGCGGACATTTTACCCTCCCTGGACCCCTTGTGGGTTGTAATTTGTATTTGTGTGTACACTGGTCCATATGTTGTTACTTCTGCCTCTTTGTATAATAAATGTGTATCCAAGCAATCCATAACAACTTATGACTTAAGGCCCAAAGCAATTTGCATATCTCATTGAATTCTACAACTTTCTTCTTTTTTTGAACAAAGAAGGAGATTCAATTTTCTTTTATGCTAAAATAAGTTAACAAACTCCTGAATTCTACAACAGCAGAATCAAGATAACAAGCATGGTTTCACAACATAAAAAAGTTTGAATCTTTCACCAACCAAGGAGTAGAAGCTTCAAAAGAGCCATCCTAATGTAAAGACCATTCTTAGCTTGTCTGAAATAAGCAGCCCTTGGATCAGCATCCACATCAACAGTTATCTCATCGAGTCTTGGCAAAGGATGCATCACTACAGCATGTTTCTGCATAGCATTTACAACACTCATATCGACGATATACTTCCCTCGAGCTTCTTCATACAAATCAACCCTCTCTCCAAATCTCTCTCGTTGAATACGAGTTTGATATACAACATCACATTTAGAAGCCACCTCAATCAAATCAGCACTTTCTTCCCATTGAACCCCCATTGATGTCAAGTAATTCTTTATGTCATCCTTCATTTTAACTACATCAGGTGATACAAAGTAAATTTTCACATCTTGGTATTTCGCAAGCAAGTAAGCAAGTGAACGTACTGTCCTTCCGTATGCTAGATCACCAACAAGAGCAACTTTTATACCATCGAGTTTCCCTATTTCTCGTTCAATGGTATACACATCTAGAAGTGCCTGAGTTGGGTGTTGTCCAGGGCCATCTCCTGCATTTATGATTGGAATAGATGCAGTCGACGCAGCTCTTCTAGCAGCACCACTTTCAAAATGTCTCATAACAATGATATCAGAGTAACCTTCAACAGTTCTAATTGTATCTTCTAGTGTTTCTCCTTTTGCTGCTGATGAAAATTCCCGAGCATTTTCGGTCGTTAATACTTCTCCTCCTAAACGCTTCATCGCCGATTCAAATGAAAGCCTAGTTCTAGTTGAGGGTTCATAGAACAGAGTTGCCATAAGATAACCCTTAAGAACCTCGCTTCTTATAGAATTCTTCTCAATTTTCTCCATCTCCCGTGCCACTTCAAATATGGCACTGAGAGTTTCCCTATCAAATTGCTGAGATTCAATTACATCATCCAGGTGAAATTTATTCCCAACAGACTCGTTTTCAATCTCCAATGCTCTGCATTGAAATTTGTTGCTATTCGTTGACAGACGGTACCGATTAAATAATTCAACAGATGATGATTTGGACATGTAGATAGACTTACAGAGCACGGGTTTATTCGTCCACTCACTCTTTCTAGGAGGTGACATGGGTAGTTTCCCATGAGAAGAAAATGTTGCGGAAATAGCCATATCGGTTGAGATCACTCACCGGAGAGAGGAGCGGTACCGTTTTCTTCTGTCGGAATTCACGAGCTGGTCGGAGATCTCCGGTGATGGTCCGGCAAAACAAAGCACGGGAGAAAGGAGAGGCGGCAGTGGGAGGGAAAACGAAGGGGGGTTTAGGTTTTTGGTAAAGGATAGTTTTGTTATTATATACAGTAATTGATTAACTCGAAAATTTATTTTGGGGTTAAAAAGAATAACATATATTATTCATAAAAAAAATATTATATAAATTATAATAATTAATAGATTAAATATTTAAAACATATATAAAATTAGTTGATTCTAAATTCCTTCTGTATCGTAATAATAGAAACAAAAAAGTAATAATATGTCGTATTAGATTTTTGGTAAAGGACAGAAATAAATACAAATTAGAGTTATTTTACAATTGTTTTGATATATTTAAGTTTCTAAACATTCTAAATTTTAATTTCAAATGTATTTTTCAAAATTCAAAAAAAAAATCATGGCAAACAATGGCATGTTGCCACAGCTTTGAGATAAAATGAAAAACTAGAAATATTATCTTGTTCGAGCTGGACAAGAATACAATTAGTATATGATTTATGCTAATATAGAATATCCAAGTATTCCCCTTGGTTTTAACCTAATAAGTAATATAAAATGAATTGTGCTCTCATACAAGGAATAAAATATTATAATATAGCAAGGAAATTTGTCTTTCGTCTATCACAATAGTATATTTTATGATAATTGCATTGAGTATTGTTCAATAAATTGTTTATTAATAATCCAAGAATATGAACTTTCTACGATTGTCACGAGTTGAATTATGATCAAATAGCGGCAATGAAATTACTCGAGCAGACAACAGGTGTATATACTATTATGGTAGGTATTATGGATCACAAATGATTACACTTTATTTTATTGCAACAAATCAAAACTGCATATAAGTTCAATTAAACAAGTATAAGGGTGATTAATTACTTGACATAGATGGGGGACTAAAGTAATAATTCATTTCAAGCTCGAAGACATTTTCACCACTTAATTTCAATAATATATCAATAGATCAACAAATTATATTTCTATCTTTCGATCTATAAAAACATGATTTAGTTCATTCTTTAATTTTTGACTGTCCTAAACTCTCGACTATTCTACAAAATGTTAGTATATGCTTTTAAGCAAGATGCAATCTATTAGTTTATATGCATGGTTCATTTGATTGAAATCATAACTGAATTGATAATAACTACTAAGTGATAAATCAATATCTTAGTGATTCTATAACAATTAACAACCAATAAATCGATATCTTAATGATTCTATTTTAATAACTAATAAGTCAAAAGAAATAAACTACACTTATAAACAACCAACTAGAATCAAACTGTAGACAATTAATTTAAAGAAAACACATAAAATAGTCATCTTATTAATATCGATAGATATGTATTGAATCCTTTAAAAATAGAATATTTTTAAAGAATTGGACATGAATAAGAAAACAACCCAACTTGAACTAAACCTTAAAGACATTTATTTACCTTACTAGACCCAAATTGAGAATGCCCCAAGAATGTTGTGGCCAAGATTTTTCTTTTGCCTTCATCAACAAAACTCTTGTCCAAGCAACCCAACCTTCCCAAGACATTCTCTTGTCCCATGGACTTCCCCATTCCAAAATCAATCTTAGCCCTTTTTCTGCCTCTTTTTCTGCCTCCTCAAACTTCCCTTTGCTCAAATAAATCTGCCCCAATACTACATGAGGCTCACCCACAAAAGGGTTCTTGGCAATACTCATCAATAACTTCTCCTCAGCCCAATCTAAACCTCTCTTAGACCCTTCACAAACACCTTCCCAATACATTTCTCTAGCCACTTTCTGCTCTTCTGCATCCAAAACTCTTGTACAGTTGTCGAAAACCGGAGGAATAACAAGCTCAATCTCTTCATCTCTGCCTTGAACAACCACCCCTTTGTGATTTCGCTTCCTTTGTTCAATCGTGATATCTTCTTCTCTGACTATAAGAGTGTAAATTGCCCCCATTCTTGATACAGAGTTCATCCATAGCCCGGGCTTTCCGTCCCCCGGCCATAGAGTAGTTCTGGAATTGTTCCCTGTGAATTCCAATCTCCCGTTTGAATTATCGAACAACAAATCCTGAAAATTAAACAATTGATCACTGAAATCCGCCATTGTCATCAGGAGAAAAACAGCCACCAATCTCCTCGAAACCAACACATCTTCACCCGTCTTAATATGCTTTACTGTCACACCATCAACCGGCAAAATCGACCTCAATTTCTTCCTCCACTCCTCCTCTTCATCAAAAAAACCCTTCTCCTTCGCGTTACTCAACGAAGCCTGAGATAACCCGAGATGCTCCACAAGCTCCGAATCAGTATACCGAAACAAGAGATCATCATGAATCAACGGCTGACGAGGAACGATACAGAACAGATGAATCAACCTCTCAGCAGCTTCACCGACATGATCACGTACAGTTTCACGTCCAGTAGACGGATCGAAGATGGCGAGATTCACATAGGAATTAGAATAAGCGGAATGGAAAAGCCCACAGAGACAAACGGAATTTGGGGCTTTCCAGATTTTGAGAATCTTATAGATATCTATTAAGTGTTCGAGAAAGCTGCCGTGCTTATGCCAACACTCGCCGGCGCCGACGGAACGCAAAACGGCGATAAGGGTAGGGAGATCTTTATCGATCGATTCGAATTCTCCCCGGAGAAAAGGACGAGATGATTCCAAGAGGGAATAGAGATATGGGTTTTCAGTAGGAGAAAGTGATGAAGCCATTTTTGAGAAACAATGATGGAAGAAGAAAGAAGATGGATTTGGCTTATGTAAAGAAGGATAAGAGTTGGAGTTGGTCACAATTTGCGAAATAGTGCAAAAGAAAAAATTCAAAAATAAAATTTATATTATATTTTTTATTATAAAATAATAAATATGTAGCGTAATTTATCTTATAGAAAATATAAAATTTTATAAATAAAAGAACAAATATAAAAAAAAATTTCAAACATTCTTCTTCAACTTTGAATAATTTAACTATTTTGAATATTAAAAAAATTAAAAAATTTATTAATTTGAGATAAAAAGAATATTTTTTTTCTTTTTTATTATTGAAAATTCAAAAATAATTTTATTTGTATTTATGTCCAAATCCAAATACAATTCCAAATTCTAGTTATCGTCTTCAACTCAAAGACAAATACTTCAATTGATGTCTTTTACACTTGGGATAACCCCCAAATTGGACCCTTAACTTGGCACCAATTTGTAAGTTGGAACTTAAACTTTCACAGTGCACAAATAGGACCCTCAACTTGGCAATTCCTGAACAAGTAGACACAGACCAGTCCCTGACATGGCGCGTGAGATGCAATCGCGATGACGTGTTTTTTCAGCCAATACTGAGATGACACGTGTGTCCATGTAAGCATAAAGTATACACGTCATATTCCATATTTTACACGTGGCATTTCTAAAAAAAATAATAATAATAATTTTTACAAAAAAATTATAATTTTTTTTAAAAAAAATTGTTTACATAAATTGAAAAAAATATTTTTTTACATAAATTA
>JAOTQJ010000007.1:1528814-1562886 GCA_025642045.1 Solanum sejunctum
ATTTGTGCACTCTGAAAGTTTAAGTTCCAACTTACAAAATGGTGCCAAGTTTAGGGTCCAATTTGAGGGTTATCCCTTTACACTTTATTGGGATAGTAGTTACCTAATATTATATTATTTTAATAAATATAATATTTCATAGATTTAAAAATAAATTTAATTTTTTATCAATTACTTTTGATATATAAAAAAAATTATTATATATTTTTTTATTTTTAATATTAATTATTTATTTTTTAAATTATTATACATAATCTAAAATTATGCATTAATCAGTATAATATTATACTAATATTTTTTTAATCTTTAAAAAATTAACGAAAGAAATATTTTTCTTTTATTTTTGCTAAAATATTATTATAATATTTTTGTCCAAAAGCCACTAATTCTTTTCGATTATTATTTATTATTATCTTTGTTAAAGATAAAAAGATTAGACATGTTGTCCATATGTTGTTTTGTTGTTATCTGTTTAGCATAAGCAATAGGAATTGGCCAATATACAAATTGGTAAGATCGAGGAGTTAACCATTATAAACAAATATTATACAATGAAAAAAATTTAGTCAAGCACCATTTATAGTTGAATTGTCTATTAGATTCATGTCGCAATTATAAAATACTTTTATGATTAAAATAATTAAATTATATATTTAAATAGAAAAATAAAAAAATAACAAAGCTAATACTAACAACATTTATTAAAAATTATTCATATTTTTTTGGTTTAATTCTTTTTAAGTGCACAGCAAAAATACATTATATGTTTATTCAATCAAAAATAATATTCAAATAATTTTAATTTCAATATAATTAACGTAAGTCTTTCACTTTATCATATCTCATTTTAGCCCACTTATTAATCTTAAATTGAAGTTTAATTTTATAAAAATTTATTGCTTTAGTGATCTTTATCTATTCTATATTGTCTCACATCAAAATTTATTCCGAATACAATATTTTTCTCTAAGTATCAAGAACACTTCTCTTTATTTTTTTCAATGCTCAACTTCAAAAGGTTTATTTTTTCCTCTCCAAATCATTAGATTAGAGATATTAACACAGTCTACTCGTAATTTGAAATCACTTTCATCTACAAATGATTGAAACTTGTTCTCCAATATGAAGTTTGCTTGAATAGCAGCAAGAAAGTATACAATAACTATAAAAGACTAAGGTGAAATTCCAATAAAAAAAATTGACTAGATAAATGTTTCTTAGTATGATTATACATATTGAACTTTGACCAACATTTTAATATATATTTTTTTATCATATTAATATGAGAAATATTCTAACTTATAACCTTTTTTCTATAGTTTTCAATTAATTAAATTTTAGATTTTAAATATTAAATTTAACTACTTCATTTTAACTTTAAAGTTTAGTCAAATTCACCTCAAAAATTGAAGCAGTAACAAGTAATTGATATCTACTGTATGATACAAGACATAATAAGATTTGATTTCAAAAATAAATTTATTAAGTAAATTATGATGTACGTGAACTTATACTCTCTTTGTAAAAAGAGACGATAAATTTCTATGTTATTCATTTAATTTTTGTTTTATTAATGATAATAACAATAATAAAAAATATGATAATATGAAGTTTAGAAAATAAGAAAAGCGTTGCTTTAATTTATTTCGATCAATGTGATGTATATCCTCAAAATAGAGAGGAGCAAGTTTACTATATTATCTGATACAAAAAAGAGTACATAACATCAAAAAAAAAAAATTATAGTCCATCTTTAAAGATTTAAATTTTCTTAAATCTGACATAATGAATTACTTCCTCCTAAAATAAAATGTATATATATATATTGCAAGAATAGCAATAGCTCACATACCTGCTATTTTGTGGAACTTAAAGATAACATTAAATCACACAAACACTTAATTTTTTGTTTGTAGAAACAATATGCGAACATCTTCAAAATTGAAGCAAAAAGTTCTATTATTTTCTCGTGCCACCTTATTAGATTCCACTCCACCATTTGCCATCATTATGTAATTCAAAACTCAACAAATTGACCATCTCCAATGCGTCATTTGGGACTTTATTAGCAATTGGCATAACGTCCACCCATGCATAAGATTTTTTTTTCCAAATAATGACTTATATATTTTATATTTACAATTTGTAGTCCCTCAATTATATTTTGTATGATAAATTATGAAAAAGAAAATTAACTTGATCTTACTGAGTACATGACCTTAGATAGAGAAAAGTGAAGGTCGCGAATTAGAGCAGCATGTTAATAGTAGGGTAGGTCGCGAATTAGAGTAGCAGGTTAATAGTAGGGTTAGGTATTTTTTTGCCATGTATTCACATTACCTGTTATATTATGTGTTAGTTTACCTTATTTACATATTATTATTATTAGTCGCTATTTTTCTGTTCTCTTCCCTCGTTTTGTCATATCTAGTTCGTTCTTACTTACGGATTTTGAGACGAGGGTTTCCAGGAAACAACCTCTCTACTTCTATAGTAGTGGTAAGGTCTGCGTACATTCTACCCTCTCCAAAACCCACTTGTGAAATTATACTGGGTATGTTATTGTTGTTGTCTGAGAATTTGCTTAAGTTTTCAACTATCAAAAATAAAAAAGAAAAGATCAAAGATTAATTAGAAATAACTTTTTTTTTAGTAAAATCATGATGTTTGGTAAACAAATCAAACACTTGGTTCATTGATTATAAGACAATGAACTAATACAAAAAAAGAGAGTGGGTGGACATTTTAAAATATATTTTATAAGTTGGAAGAGATTTTTAAGTTAAAAAGTAAAAATTTAAGGCAAAAATATTTTTGAGGCAAAGTAATTTCTTTATTTAGATTTAGTTATGAAATTTTGACTCATACATTTATTAAGAAATTAATTATTTTATTAATATAGTAAATTTTACTATTTTATTCCTATTATTTGATAAGATTCTAAATATATTATTTACTATATTTTTAAAAATTATTAACTCAATAATACGAAATTAAGAAAAAAAATTGTCCCATTTTTAGTTTATCAAAAACAATAAATAAAAGTAAAAATAAATTTTTATCATGTATTTGACCTTAATTTTTTTGAAAAATATTTAGCTATTTCGTAAAATATGATTTATATTCATTAGTATTAACTCAATAATACTAAATTAAGAAAAAAAATTGTCCCATTTTTAGTTTATCAAAAACAATAAATAAAAGTAAAAATAATTTTTTATCATGTATTTAACCTTAATTTTTTTGAAAAATATTTAGCTATTTCGTAAAATATGATTTATATTCATTAGTTTTAAAAAATATTATATTGTAATTTATATTATCATTCTATAATGAACATATTTTGTTAAAAAATAATCGCACAACAAATTGATAACAATCTACATCAACAAAATAATAATATGACAAGATCAATACATTAATCGCATAGTCAAACTACTCACTTATTCAATTGGAATTATAATTTACTGAGAACAAAATTTTCTTTTTTTTTTCAATTCTGTCACTCAAATTATAATTCAAACTTCTTTGCAAGAGATAGATAAATATGACAACAACATATTTACTGAAATTCCACAAGTGGGGTTTGAAGAGGGTAAAACGTATGCAAACCTTACCACCTCATAGAGACAACGATGTTTTCAAAAGACTCTCATATCAAAAATATCATCCTAAAAGTAGAATTTATTAAGAGCAAACTTAGTCTTTTGGTACTCGTGCGACCTCGCCTCATGGCTTCCAGAAGGGCCTAAAGTGCATGTTGGTTTGATTTGGCAAAGCTGATTCTGGTTGCTAAGAAAGTGAATAAGACAACCTTTTCATCTACTGCTACGCCTCACCCTGATATTGGTAATGTTCTAGAAGTCTAAAACAAAACAATTAGAGTGAAAAACGAATGATAATCTATAAAGACAATAGAAGTAACAAATAAATATTGAACAATAACAACACAATATATAAAAGGTATAACTATCTCTACTAACCTACTATATCACAAGATCAACCATCATCCCCATACTAGCCGTTTAACCTTCTATTCAAATACACAATCTTCACTTCCTGTTATCTAAGATCATGTCCTTATTGATATGAAGTTGCACCACATCTTGTCTAATTAACTCCTCCAATACTTTTTCTGTTGTCCTCTACTCCTCCGAACGCTTCTAAGCTAGATAAATACTGATTAGAACAAATAAATAATGAATATCTTTCTAATAAAATATAAAATTTGAATTTTTTTTAAATATTTTAAAAACATTCAAATACTAGTTTTAGTATTTGAGAACTTAAGATATTGTCAAATATATCTATTAATTTTTTTTCTATTTTTTCTCATTTTTTTATCAAGAAATATTTGCACCAAATGGTACCTTAGTTGCTATTTGGACTGTCCAACCAAGACGCGTTTTTCTTGTAGGCCTTGTCTGAATTTTATAGTCACATGTATAGCAATTCCTCCCCAAAATTTACGGCTAAAATGCATGTAAAATATACTACTCTGTCAAATTTCAGAAACCATTTTAGTTGTCACTATGTTCTTCTAATCAAGATCTCAACTTTTTTCCCTTTTCTTGTCCTTCTTTGACCTTCCCATGGTGTAGCAGTAATTTCCCTTCTTGGGTCAGTTTATTACTATGTTTATGTTTCTGATTACTTAGAATCTTTGATTATTGGTCTTTGATTCTGTTCTATTAGCAAAGCCCGATGTACTTGGATGTTATTTTTTTGAGTTCATTTTGAATCTTGATTTGGTGGGGTTGAACAAGTCTTGGATTTGAATGCTTGTTGACTTGTTTGTAGTTAGTGAAGGAAAGTTTTGATTTTGTTTATGGTAGTGGATTATTTGATTGAAGTATCAAGATCTTGTTGATTTTTTGGGGGGAGATTGTAGGTTTTGATGTTAGGAAGGAAGGAACTAAAGGGGTTAATTTAGGAACAGAATGGGGAACACTTGTGTAGGACCAAGTATATCTAAAAATGGAATCTTTCAATCAGTTTCAGCAGCAATGTGGCGATCCCGGTCGCCGG
This sequence comes from Solanum sejunctum, assembly GCA_025642045.1. Classification (NCBI taxonomy): domain Eukaryota; kingdom Viridiplantae; phylum Streptophyta; class Magnoliopsida; order Solanales; family Solanaceae; genus Solanum; species Solanum sejunctum. Next base: position 1,533,843 of record JAOTQJ010000007.1, read on the forward strand.
ATGATACTGCTTCCACCATTACTAATAATGGTGAAAGTGTTAGAGTTGAAACACCAACTTCTGCTAAAGAAAATGAATCACCTTTGCCAGTTCAAGATAAGCCACCAGAACAGATGACAATGCCTAAGTCAGAAGGGAAAGAGGAAGAAAAACCGAAAAAGCCCAAAAAGCCGGCTGAAATGAAGAGGGTGTCTAGTGCTGGACTTAGGACTGAATCTGTGTTACAGAAGAAAACTGGGAATTTGAAGGAGTTTTTTAGTATAGGAAAGAAACTAGGACAAGGGCAATTTGGAACTACATTTCTTTGTACTGAAAAAGCAACGGGGAAACGATATGCTTGTAAATCGATTGCCAAGAGGAAGTTGTTAACAGATGATGATGTGGAAGATGTTAGAAGGGAAGTCCAGATAATGCATCACTTGGCAGGGCATCCTAATGTTATATCGATAAAAGGGGCTTATGAGGATGCTGTAGCTGTTCACCTTGTTATGGAGTATTGTGCTGGGGGTGAGCTTTTTGATAGGATTATTCAACGAGGGCATTATACTGAAAGAAAAGCAGCTGAACTCACCCGGATTATTGTTGGAGTTGTAGAAGCTTGTCATTCTCTTGGTGTCATGCATCGTGATCTTAAGCCTGAGAATTTTCTTTTTGTTGATCAGAAGGAGGAATCACTTCTCAAAACAATTGACTTTGGGTTATCCATATTCTTCAAACCAGGTAGTTTGTATGTTATGTACTTCCGTTCTTTTAAACTGCTTTGAAACAGTTAATCAGCTAATCGGTACACAATTAGCTTGGAATCTGTTAGAAAGAGTAAGCATGAAAATCAAATGTGTTTGTCATGATTTTGCTGCTAAACAGGAAATAAGAATTGTGTTTCTTTCATTTCTTTTTTAATTATTTATTGGGGGTAGAGGTAGGGGATCACAAGGTGGAGAATTGAACCCTCACCAACAAGGTGAAAATTCAGTTAGCTAACCAACTAAACTACTGAGCTTTCCTAGATGTGTTTCTTTCAGTGAAGTGGCTTAAGATGAGTTTAAATGGAGTAACACAGTGAGTACGGATTCGTGTAGCCAATTCAATTTGCTTGGGATTGAGGCGTAGTTGTAGTTGTTTTATCTATTAGTGAAGTCCAAAAAGTATCTCCTTTGGCAGTGGTTTTAAGGAACCAATGTTCAAATTACCCCCCTTCCTTTACTCCAATCCTTTCCTTCAATATTTTGCTGACAAGGGAACCCACAACTGTCACCTTCGGGTGTACACAAGGTAAACCAAACTCTAATGTAATAACTCCCAAACCACACAATAGAGGCAAACCACATTAACCCAACTTCAATGTAATAGACCGCAAACCGCACTAGACAAGCCCCCTTTGACGAGCTCGACTGAGAAAGCATGTAGGGGGTCTTGAACCTGAGGCCCTCCATTTGGGAGACCCAATCCTTTTCCTGCATAGGCCACATTTGTAGGATACTTTTACATTGTCTTTATCTGTTAAAGTGCCTCTTTATATAAGTTAAAATTTCAACAACTGTGAACCATTTGAAGTTATCAAGTGTTTCGGTTGGGGTCTCTTCAACATGTTGTTTCACTAAAGCTGTTCTAGATTGATATTGAAATTTTATTCAGGTTCTATACGTAATCATACTAGCAATCTGTTAACTTGACTTAAATGCATAAACTATCTTTAGTCATAGTGATGTGGATTGAACCCTTTGGCATCTTAATAGTACTTACTGGAAAACTATTTAATGCATTTAAAATTTTTTCTTCTTTATTCTGTGTTGACCTCATTTATTCTTTTCCAAACTGCTTATTAATTGATATTCTTTTTCTTTTCAGGCGACAAATTTACTGATGTTGTTGGAAGTCCGTATTATGTTGCACCAGAAGTTCTTCGAAAACGTTATGGTCCTGAAGCTGATGTCTGGAGTGCTGGTGTAATTATCTACATCTTATTAAGTGGAGTACCTCCTTTCTGGGCTGGTAAGCATTCCTGAGTCATTACAAATTGGCATTTATTGGATACTTTTTGGCTTTCGCTCCATTATGTGGCTCTACTACATCTGATTCTCTAAATTTGTCTACTTTTCCACTTAAATTTATTTTAAGAAACCTAAAATGTGAATTCGTCATTAGAAATGCCACGTTGTTCATGTTCGCTGAGATCCTCCCGCCGACTTATTTTGGTATATATGGACATTACAGCACCTCTATCAGCCAACTTGTCCACTATTACTCCCTTTGCTCAATTTATTTTACACCTTTCCTTTTTAGTCTGTCTTGAAAAATTTTAGTCTGTCTTGAAAAAAATGTCACCTTTATATAATTAGAAAGAATTTAACTTCATATTTTTTCCCCCTTAATAAAATGATTTGTAGCCACACAAATGTCTAAAATTTGTTTTAGACCACTGTCTTTGAAAGTCTTTCTATCTTTTTTAAACTTTGTCCCAAGTCAAATGGTGCTGCATAAATTGGGACGAAGTACTTCTCAATTTGACACATTTTATTAGGGAGTGGAAGGAATTTTTATTAATTCTCGCTGTCGTAATTTTTGTCAAATTCCTGCTGTGCCTCTCAAGGGAAGCTTTGGAAATAACTGAGAATTTTCCCTTTGTGATGACCGAATCTCCCATGCAAGGACAGTGGTTTTTCTTTCTCAAGGATGACGAAATCGATAATAAATCCAATTTGAATATTCTTTCTTCAGTAATTATTTCATTTGATTCTTAAATAGGCAATGTTATTACTCCCTCCGTTTAAACACGAATGACCTAATTTGACTTGGCACGGAGTTTACGAAATTAAAGAAGGCTTTTCAATCTTGTGATACTAAATTAAAGTTATGTCAAATGTACCAAAATGCTCTTTAATCTTGTGGTCTTAAACATACCATGTGGAAAGCTGAACTTTAGTTTTTTTCCCATAAATGGGTCATTCTTTTTGAAACAAACCAAAAGGTAAAGTAGGTTATTCTTTTTGAAACAGAGGGAGTACTTACTTAAGATCTCCTTCTGAGCTATTTTGCAATTGGATTCTAATCAATGTTGCTCAGAGCCTTCAACACTTCAAAATCCCTGCCACACCCGGATTTATCCGACACGATTTGGATGTGGGTTTGGGATCCAGTCTTAATTTGGTTGACTTAGCTTGGGTTGCTTTTACTACATCTATGAACAAGAAATACAGATTAATTGGGTATTTGGTTTGGTATATACACACACGCATATATATTTTGCTATTACACGAGATATCTTATGAACAAAATATTAGGCGTTTATAAAGAATTAAATGTTATGAATTTTAGTTCAATAACTCTAGTTACACGAAACACATACTTATACATGCCATACTATACATTTAGTGGATGTATCCTGCTACCTGTATCTACACTCGGATCCACACTACCCAAATGCTAAAATTATGGATGATGAATCGACCTCTAGATTGGTACTTGAGTCCGAGCAACGTAAGTTCTGATTGTGTTTTGGCACTTCAAGTCACTTAGTTAATGTCAAGATTTAAGGAGTGCAAGAATGAATGAAGAAATGATTCATAGATTTTCAGTTTGTTGAAATAATAGTGCATATCGATGGGACATTGGAAAATTTGACCAGGCTAAGATTGATGGTAATGGCCAATGTAGGTTGAAATGGTCTTTTGATTGATCCATTGGTAAAGAAATGGATGGATGTTAATAGAAAGATGACTAATGTAACGGTTAGTTTAAACAAGAAAAGAAGAAATTACCTTTTCTTTTTTTCTTGATTTTTGCTTTAAGGAGAAAATACCGTGTTGTTTAGGTTGTTGGTCAAACTTGGTACATGACTATGGGTGATTCCGGCATATTCCTCACACCACTTATGCATGTTCTATCTATGTTCAAAGCAAGTCCGTCAACTACTGAATATAAGTGAAAAGTGAGTTGTAAGTATGTTCATGGAAGGGAACATGGAAAGATTTTCTGAATCAAATACTGCCCTTCCAACCACATATCATCTTTTTGTATCATTTTCCTGAACTAATTTTTCTATCATACAGAAAATGAGCAAGGAATATTTGAACAAGTCCTGCACGGTGATCTTGACTTCACGTCAGACCCATGGCCAAGTATTTCAGAAGGTGCGAAAGACCTGATGAGGAGAATGCTTGTTCGAGATCCAAGAAAACGTTTGACTGCACATGAAGTTTTATGTAAGTAGTTCAACAGCTCGTCTTTTTCTGATTTCTTGATTTCAACATGTAAATAGTAACTGTGCTAATGGGGTGAATTCAATAATATTTGGTTCTTGGAAAGATTATGGTTCTAGGTTTGTAGCAAGAGCTGCTGCCTTAAAGCCTCCCCACACCTCACCCCCATCCCCAACCTCCGAACCGTGTCTGTCCAACCATTGTGTTCTCACTAAGGTAGTTTGTTCTGCAGTCATTATTCTCGGTCAACCACAATTATGCTACAGATCATTGCCATAAATTAATCTCCACAATTTTGGGCTTAAGCTTTTGAGGACCAGTATGGCTATTAATGCATGACATATGTTACTATCTTATCAAATAAAATATAATCAATCAGATTATCTGCTTGTAATGAATTCACTGCGAGATCGTATGATCAATATTGTATGCAAGTACAGTGTTTCTCTTTCTTTTGGTTCTTCTTGTTCTGATGTTGCACACATTAGTGGCCAGCTTTTGTAAGACTTGTTCTTGAAATTGATTGACTAAGAGGTGTGTTATTTCTACAATGCAGTTTGGTACAATCTCTGACACTCATTATCTTGTAAATACCTGTCTTAGATTATGTAACTGGAGAAGTGAACTCTTGCCTCTTAGGTTTTTTTTGGTTCCGATTATTTAGATGCTGAGGGTCTATTGAAAACAATCTGTCTACCTTCTCAAGGTAGGGGTAAGGTCTGTGTACAAGCTACATCCCCAGACCCCACCTGTGGAATTACACTGGGTTTATTGGCGTTGGTTCTGATTATTTAAAATCCTGTTAATGAAACCATACTTTTCTCTCGAGTATGAGAAACGTTGATACTCACTGGTGATATTGAAACTTTTGTAGGCCATCCTTGGGTTCAAGTTGATGGTGTCGCTCCTGATAAGCCTCTGGATTCTGCAGTTCTGAGTAGAATGAAGCAATTTTCTGCAATGAACAAGCTCAAGAAAATGGCTTTGAGAGTGAGTCTATCAATCTGCAAGATAACTATTGACCAAAAAAAGCTATTTAGGTTGAAACTAGTCTGCTAAATATTACGTTATACGTACCACAGGTCATTGCTGAAAGCCTGTCTGAAGAAGAAATTGCTGGTCTTAAAGAAATGTTCAAGATGATAGACACAGACAATAGTGGTCAAATAACTTTTGACGAGCTCAAAGATGGATTAAAAAGATTTGGCTCTAATCTGAAGGAGTCTGAGATCTACGATCTTATGCAAGCAGTAAGTATCATATTAGTCCTTGATCCAATTTTTTTAGAAATCTATGATATTCGAACAGTATGTCTGAGATGGAAGAACGTGGATACTTATTTCACTCTTGCATACTAGTTTTTTTTGTTAAAAGGCATGATAGATAAATGTGCTTTCTAACTTGGATTCAATTAACATCTATGCTCACCTACTTTGAATGCACTAGTAAGCACTTAAACTTATATAAAGTTCAACATGTTGACACATGCATCCTACGTGTATTACGCTGCGTAGGAAATAATTAAGAGAAGAAACAGTTGCTTTATATTTTCCATTGCTGTAATTATTTGTATCTTTATATCGTATGTTGTCATTATTAGTCCTATATTTGTTTACTTTTAGCTTATTTGCATTGCCTTTATATCTTGTGTTGTCTTTTTTCCATCTTGATATGTTAAATTTTATCGTATTTGCATACTATCATGTGCTTTTCCTTATTAGTCGTTGTTTCTGTTCCCTTTCCTTTCCTCTCCTTTTTCCATATTGAGTTTATTTTGCTTATGGGTTTTTGAGATGAGGGTTACCAGGAAACAACCTCTCTACCTCTCTGAGGTAGTGATAAGGTCCGCGTACATTCTACCCTCCCCAAACTCCACTTGTGGGATTCTACTGGGTATGTTGTTGTTGTTGTTACTCTATCATCAGCTCGTGATCAAAAGCTTAGATTGGTTTAAGCTTCATGCCATTGTTAGATCTTTCATGATGATGACATACTCGAGTAACTCTTTACATTCTCTGAAATTGCAGGCAGATGTTGATAACAGTGGAACAATTGATTATGGTGAATTTATAGCTGCAACATTACATCTTAACAAAATTGAAAGAGACGATCATCTCTTTGCCGCTTTCTCTTACTTTGACAAAGATGGAAGCGGCTACATCACTGCAGATGAGCTTCAACATGCTTGTGAAGAATTTGGCATTGCAGATGTTCGCATGGAAGAAATGATCAGAGAAGCTGACCAGGATAATGTAAGTTCTGTTTTTCACTATTTGATATAAATTCCTAATTCTTAGGGGGCATCAAGGAGGGTTGATCATAGAGACAACAAAAAATTGTTGGCCAAAGTCTAGAACTTCGTCGTCTTTCTCTTCTTGATATTCCACAGTTCATATTAGTTTCTTAGCTTTCACTTCATTCGACCTACTCAGAATGATGTCTTGATCCTTGTAGTAGTTAACGTTTGTCAAAGAACTATCCGACATGTCTTTCTTGTATTGTGGTCTCAGTCATGGAAAATCTTCTTATTTTTTCAGGACGGGCGCATCGATTACAATGAGTTTGTTGCTATGATGCAAAAAGGAAATCCAGTGCTTGGTGGTGGCAAGAAAGGTCTAGAGCATAGTTTCAGCATGGGATTCAGAGAAGCACTAAAACTATAGAGATCTTTTAAGAGTGATTTTTGTGTTTTTTATGAGTGTATAGATTATCAAACTAGTGCTTGCTAAACATGTTTTCTACTGCAATTTTCAATTCCCTCCAAATTTTGCACAATTTTTCCTGTTGTTTTCAGTTATCCTACAATGAGTAATTGTATGTCATTCTCAAAGAAATTGTTATGACATGGATGAAATATTAAACTGCACTTTTTAGTAAGGTTGTTTATTGAAATCTTAGTGTTACTAATATTGTTTAATAATGTCATTGTATTTATATTGTGATGCGTTATATTGTATCAGTATATATTTTTTCGAGGAATATAATGTTTAGATAGATTATATTATTTCACTCAGTTCATAACGTCAGATATCAATAATTTGAAGGATAAAATCTGAAGAAAAAAATTACTCAGTAGAGTGTGAAATAGAGCTTTCAGAAAAGATAGGATAAATAATAAATGTGATGATTAGAGAATAAGTAAATATAAAATGAGAAAAATAAAATAAGTTGTTGACATGATTCTCCTTGTACAAATACTAAAGATCCATAAGAACAAATTTTTACTTGTGTAAGGATGATTTTCCTTCTTATATCTCAGTCTCAGGACAAATAGATATTAGATTACTATAAAATTCTCTCTAGTAAAAAGCTCGCATGTTTAAAAGATGCTAAGTTGTGAAGATGTTAAGATAGATGTGTGAACATATTAGATGTGACAAAGATTAGAAATGAGGTTATTTAGGAGAAGGTAGGGGTGACCTGTGTGGCAGACAAAATGAGAGAAGAGAGATTGAGATGATTTGGGCATGTGCAAAAGAGGTGTGTCAAGACTTTTATTAGAAGATTCGAGAGGTTGGATTTAGGGGTTATGCGGAGGAGTAAAGGTAGATAGAAAAAGTATTGGGGAGAGGTGATTTGACAAGATATGACGTAACTTCATATCATCGAGGATATGGTCTTAGCTAGAAAGGAATGAAGATTGCATATTAGAATAGAGGGTTAATAAACTACTAGAGGTAGGATGTTATTCTTGGCTTGTGATGTAGTAGGCTAGTAGGATTAGTCGCATCCTTATACATTTTGTTACTGCCCATCATTTGTTTTACTGCTTTTGTTTTTATTTGTAGAATTTTCATTAATTTTCATTTTAGTTGTTATTTATATTTGTTATTTTTCTTCCTTTGGGTCTGACATATTTGAGCCGAAAATCTTTCAAAAATAAGTTCTCTATCTCTATAAGGTAGTGGTAAGATCTACTTGTCTTAAAATAAGGATATAATTAATGTCTCTCAGAATTTTAGAGATATTTAAATCGAATAACAGAGTTAGAGGACATTATAGGATCCATACAAAATATAGAGTAACTTATACAGGAGTAATAAACACTCTCTCACTAATATCAATATTACTAATGCGAAGTAATTCCTCTATTACTAATATTTGTATAACTAATTCATGAATTAATAATATTTGTATAAACAAGTAACTTTGCGAATTTGATCCAAAGGTACTAATTTATTCATCTTCATCGTCATCTCCACGTTTGCATTTTCTCAAATGAGTAAAAACAAATATTGTATTTAAAGTGACAACGAATTAAAGGTTAAAATAACTCGGAAAATATAAAAAATAGTTAAAAGAGAAAATATAGGGTTGGGCTTCTTATTTGGGCCAAGTCCAAACCGGTTCCATTTTCAGAAGCCCATTACCATTTTTCACTGTCTCCCATTCATCGTCTTCATGTTGTCTAGGGTTTTTCCACCTGAAACTAAAACCCCAAAATCACAGTGAGCAAAAGAAACAAACCATCAAAATGGCGTCGTTTATGCAGAAATTCTCGTTGAAAGCGAAGAACATTGGGAAAAGATCTAAGAAAAAGTACTTGGAAGATGCACTTTATAAAAATCTGTTCAAGGAGGGAGGCGAAGAGAATCACGTTAGAAAAAATCTGAATCAATTCTTGAAATCAGAGAAAAGTGCTTTCAAATGGGAAGTTGGAAAATCCCTCAAAGTATTACGCCAACGCAAGCTTTACGCTCCAGCACTAAAGGTCTCCCTTTTTCTGAGATTTTTGAATATTGTTTTTGAAATTTATAGAACCTTGAATTTCTGTATATTTCGATTATTTAACCTGAAAAAAAGTCTCAGTTTTTGTTCCATTTTAGAGATTGCATGCTTAAACAGTAAAATGATCTTGCTTTTTAAGTACATTTCCATGATTTGTGGGGAGAGGATTATAATGTGGTGAATCCAAAATAAGCTATAGTGACTGAAAGATCTGCATCCATTAAAAATTCATTCTAAGCCATCGAATTACTCGATTTTGGATGCAAATGTTTTATAGATGGACCAACTGCTAGAGAAGAGAGAAAACAAGCTGGAAATTTCTAACTTTATTTTGCGGAGAGAATGCCTAATCTGATTCCTAGAATGAGAGCGAGCTTGCTTCTTCAATGCCGTAGTCTTAGTCTAGGAATGCTATTAAACTAGTGCCCCATCAGATCAGGGATTCCTATAGGGATGATATTGATGAGTCTCGAGAGTGAAGCTCTTTTTGGGCGGGGAGAACGAATGATGTTGATTTGCATAAGCCCCCAGCCAAGGAATCACAACCACTCCTTAAAGGCCTGAACTTTCAACTGCCAACCAACTAACCAACTAAGCTACTAAGATTCTCAACCTAGTTGTATATTTATCTGCCGTTATTTGACGTGGAAATAAATCTGGGTCTGAATTTGCTTCTAAGGGGAAAGAGATCATCTTCCTGAATTGCTTGTATTAAAACCTAAATCCTATTAGCATCCTAAAAGATTTGATTTGTTAATATGATTTTTTAAGGTCTTTAGTTTTTGGAATTGTGAACTTTAAACCCCAAAATTCTGTGTGTATATCTGTATGGTTCCATGATTTTAACTTAGAAATTAGGTATCTAAACTTGATTAGTCGCTTTGCAGTTCTTGCATATTCCAGTTCACCTTGATGTTTGAAATTCAATGGGTCATGTTTGCCTTTTAGCATTATCCCCTTTTGATTAGATTAATCTTTGGTTATTCTCCTTGCATTCTTCCAGGCGTGTTGAACAACTTGTGTTACAAAGATAGTTCACCTTGCTATGGTTTTGACCGGCTTATTTCCTTTTTTAGTTTAAAGAAATTTTGAATCGGCACGCGAAGGATTGCTAGATATTACTAAATTCTTATGTTAGTTTTTGGTGGGAGCTTTGTATAAAAAAGTAAATAACCGCTTAGGGAATGCTGCAAAAATGCAATGCCTGGAAAACACTATCTAAGAAACCCAAAAGTGGGTTCATTTTATCCCTTAGATATTATTATGACAATGTAGAATTTGAAGTAGATCTGTCATGTAATTAGCACTATAAGGTGTGACTTGTATGCAACTAATTTTGTATGGTTCCTTTGAGTTTTCTTTTTGCAAAATGAAATGTTCCAATTTGCTAGTTGCTATGTGCAGTTATCAGAAATAATGGAAAAAAGGGGCATGAACAAGACCATTAGTGATCAAGCTATACATCTAGATCTTGTTGCCAAGAGTAAAGGGATTGAAGCAGCAGAGAGCTATTTTCTGAATCTCCCGGAGGCATCAAAAAATCTTCTCACTTATTGTGCTCTTCTGAACTGCTATTGCAAGGAATTAATGACTGAAAAAGCTGAAGCTTTGATGGAGAAAGTGAAAGAACTTAACTTAGGTTTAAGCTCCATACCTTACAACAGCTTGATGACTCTTTACGCAAAAACTGGGCACCCCGAAAAAATCCCAGCCATTATTCAAGAAATGAAGGCCAATGATGTTATGCCAGATTCTTATACCTACAACGTCTGGATGAGGGCTCTTTCTTCTTTGAATGATATTTCTGGGGTTGAGAGAGTTATTGATGAAATGAAGAGGGATGGCCGTGTTGCTGAAGATTGGACGACATATAGTAATTTGGCATCGATCTATGTAGATGCTGGCAAAACTGATAAAGCAGTGAAGGCACTCAAGGAACTGGAGAAGAAAAATGCATTCCGCAATATTACTGCATACCAGTTTCTGATCACATTGTATGGTCGTGTTGGAAACTTGCTTGATGTATATCGTGTATGGCGTTCGTTGAGGCTTGCTTTTCCTAGAACAGCGAACATAAGCTATCTTAACATGATCCAAGTTTTGGTCAACTTGAATGACCTACCCGGTGCTGAGAAATGTTTCAAGGAATGGGAGTCTGGATGCCCAACTTATGACATACGTATAGCAAATGTTCTTATAGGAGCTTACACTAAACAAAGTTCCCTGGAGAAAGCTGAACAACTCAAGGAACGGGCCCGAAGGAGTGGAGCTAAGCCCAATGCTAAGACATGGGAGATCTTCATGGACTATTATCTGCAAAACGGGGATATGAAATCAGCAATTGATTGTGTAGACAAAGCAATTTCAATTGGAAGGGGTGATGGTGGCAAGTGGTTTCCATCATCTACCACCGTAACAAAATTCATGAGTCATTTTGAACAAAATAAAGATGTTGCTGGTGCAGAACAGTTTGTGGAAATCTTGAAGAAGGCTAAAGATGAGTTGGGGGTTGACATATTTGAATCTTTGTTAAGAACTTATATAGCTTCTGAAAAAACAAGTCCTATCATGCGTCGGCGGATTAAAATGGAGAATATAGAGCTGAGCGATGAAGGTAAAAGATTGCTGGATGCCATTTCCGTGGAGTGAGATCATTTATAAAGTAATTTGACATGCTTGAGCTTTCACAAACTGAAACATGGAGATGTGAGTTTTCAGCATGTTGGTGCAGTTGGGATTTTTAATTTAACTACTCTTTTGAATGATTTCTTGGATTGTGCATATCTGATTAGCACATGCATGGTTGAAAATTTCCTGCATAGGTGTGAACACTTACGATAAATTGGATCGGATTTTGCTGGGTTTTGTTTTCTGCAGTACCTCGACGTGCTTTGGGCACATTTGGGATTCCGTCGAGAGCAAAAATAGTGAATAAACAGAATGAGTTCTGGTGCAGCCGAGGTGCTTGACAATATGCCTTAAACAGCTCAATTCTGGTATTTCTGGAGGGTTGAATTTGACGTTTTTGGATTTTTGTTTCCTACTGAAAGATCTTTTTCTATTTTTGGAAGAAATGTACTATTTGAGTTTTTCGTAGATTATGATAGTTTGTTAACTAATCTCTACACTTTTCCCCCATGTTTATGTGAATTTCTGAGTTCTACTTAGTTTCCTCTATTCTTTCTTGATAAACATCTAAATGTCTGACTATTTCTTTTCAGAGATTATCGATTCAGAATCTTCATTCGATATCTGAGTCTATTATTTACACTTATTTTTATATTTTTCGTTTTAGTTTGGCTGTTTGCTTTCTTTTAATTGTTTTCCCAGACCTGTATCTGTAAATTGGATTTTGCTACAGGTAGCTTAGCTTTTCCCTTACTTTCTTTGTTCTTTTAAAGAGTGTGTGTTCACCTTTCTACATGGTTTCTCCCTGTATCTGTTCTTGCTTCCAATTTGTTGGACGCATGTTCCTTTTTCAGTTAATTTTCTCCATATCTTCTTCTCTTTTTCCTTTGTGGGCTTCTTTCCATACTTAACTTCGCAATTTAATAGCCCTTGTTGGTTAGTTCGAGTACAGTTGAAAGCAGATAGTGGCAAAGAAACACTCCTTTTATGTGCATCATTTGCTTCTGTTAACGCATTTTGCATGTTTTTTTTGACTTCTTTGCCTGGGTTTTGTTACTCTATTCGTTATTGATTGTGGTATGAGCAATCTTCCACTATTCTACGGACATTCTAATGTCGATCACCATACAAATGGTTTCACTTATTCTGCTCTTTATTGGAGTCGATCCCCTGGCCACGCGCCCACACAACTACCTGTTGATGTTTGCTAATGTTAGATTTCTGTTTTAGCCAACTGGATAGGGGTTCTCAGATTTCTTTGTTATAATCTGTGTTTCTGAGTTATTCCTTATTTATTCACTGGTTCATAATGACATTTACTATTCCTCCTACTGTGAGCAAAAAATAGCTAATTCTGTTCACAGGATTCAGTTCTTTGGGATCAGATTTTTCATCAATGAGAACACAAAACAAGGCAACGGCCCCAACCACCTTAGAGTCAAGTTTCTGCCTATGAGCTTTACTCTCTGGTTTAGGAGATTTTAAGGTGTTTTGAGTTTGAATCAGACTAAAAGGGTCTTCTTAAAGCACAATGTCGTCAAGGACGCGATGAATCTAATTGTGGTCGGGAAGGTTAGTGTAACCAAAGTCATTGGAATTTTGATTTGTTACTTTGAAGTGAGGCTCAGAACACATTGCTTCACTCGATGTCCACTTTAGTGTTGTCATCAAGGTTATAAAACATATTTTTCCATGTCAATGAGCTTCTCGGGAAAAGGAGGATTAAATAAAAGATATTTCACTTTATTGTGATCTTTTTCTAGTTTCTTTGTCTATATATTTGTTATTCATGCTTATAATTATTATTCTTGGACTAATCATATACAGAATTACCTTCATTGGTTTGTTGAGGTTGGCGGGGTGGGGTGGGGGGGATGGATTTATAAGCTAATTTATGGTGAGCAAACAGTCATGGTCTCTATGTCAAAATAAGTATTTTCGTATATATTATTTAGAATTCATTTAGTATTATCCGCTGCGATCCATTGCTCTAAAAAAGACAAATAAGATATTTTGTTGAATGATAAGTTATTTACCTAAAGGAATATGGATCATTTTAATCTAAACAATTAATTTATTTTTTCATTTGTATTATAGAAATTCTAGATCTGCCTGGAATAATTCCTTTTGTTTATAAAAGCGAAAGAACTACTTTTAAACCTTCTGAGGCAAAAATTGAATTTTATAACTTAAACATTGTAAGAATGTGAAATGAATATTTAAGCTTGTAAACCTTAAAATCACCTTGAATGGCGTCTTGGAGGGGACCAATAATGATCGGTGATTATTGATCAAGAGTTTTAAAATTGGGTGTATACCACATATATTTCATTTGTATATATGTGAATATATTATTATCATTAACTTCTTGTATATTGGTCATTAGTGACCTATTAATTCTGTCAAATTAGCACTCGTTTGACTTATAAATTTTCGTTGCAACATGAATTTGAATTAGTTCGTTCAGTATAACTAAAAATAACATTTTTTTGGTTAGATATTATAAATAATATACATTACATTATTTTGAATATTAAAAGATTTGGTGTATTTATGTGGCAAGTACTAAATCAAACTAAAAATGATATTTTCTTAGTTCACTTTTATTTATCATTATTTCACTTATTAAGGTCAAATTACATAAATTTTGATTAACATTTTAAGATACTCGCTCTGGTCACTTTTATATGTTACCTTTTGTGATCGCACTTACATTGAGAAAAAAATAACTTTATTATTTTGCTCTTGTTTAATGTATATTAATTGTTTATTTAGTTATTTTAGTTAGTTAAATACTCTCTCCATCCAATTTTACTTGACCCTGTTGACTTGACACATAAAGTAAGAAGTAATAAATGTTGGGGTAATTTTACTAAAGTATCCTTTGTATATAGTAAATACTATATCTTGAAAAATATAATAAGAAAATGATTATAATTAAATGATAAGGGTAATTAGGAAGTAAGTGCAAAATTATCTCTTGATTTAATAAAGTGGGCAAGTATTGTTGGACATCCCAAAATAGTATAAGAACCAAGTAAAGATGGATAACGAGAATATATTTTTTCAGAGTTCATTAATTATCAATGATAGAAATAGGAAGAATAATGTCATTTACGTATTAATTTTATAAAATGACATATATTAAGTACCATACATTTATAATAAGAACGACATACAAAAGAGATTGAATATAATATATTTTTTCATCATATTAATATGAAAAAGATTGTAACATATAATAATTTTATATAATTTTTAATTATCTATATTTTAAATTTTAAATATTAAATTTAATTTAAAAATTTAATTAAATTAATCTTAGAAAGTGAACTAACGAAGTAATCATAGGCAATACTAAAATAACAGTCACAGGCGCTAATAATTTGGTCCCCCAAACTGGCCCGCCAACTTCTCTAAATTAACAACATTCAAAATGATTTTTGTAAAAAAAATGATGGATCAAACAGGAGTATTTAATTTATTTAATTAATACATATATTCACGCTCCTCATCATATATTTATTTAAATTTGTTTATTTAAAATTATAATAAATAAATAATTAGAATTATTCTTAAAATTTCAAAAATTTAAATAATTTATTAATTTAAAATAAACGGAATAACATTTTTGGTACTATTTTTTCTATTAAAAAATAATAATGGGCATCGGTTTCTGTGTCTGTCCAAAGAAATAAAACCCTAATTTCCCTTTCTTCTTCTTCTCTCTCTTCAATTTTGGTACTTGGTGAGGTATTCTTTCTCTTCTCTGTTTTCTCGAAGCTTTTAATGTCGACGGCGGGTGATGGAACGGCGGCGTCAGCGTCGGCGGGAGCGCATGAAGGAGGAGGAGCCGGAGGGAAGTTTAGGAAGAGGCCGTTAAGACGGAACCAGGTCACTCCATACGATCGTCCACCGACGGCCCTCCGAAACCCTAGTTGGCTCACAAAGCTTGTGGTTGATCCCGCGTCAAAGCTCATAGCTTCCGGTGCTCATCGCTTCTTTTCTTCTATATTCAGTAAACGCCTCCCTCCTCCTCCTCCTCCCACGCCATTACCTCAACCTCCACCTCCAGGTTTTTTTCATCTCTGTAACGTCTATTTATTGCTGAAGTTGTGAGATTTATTGGTCTTTATAGATGAAATGATGTGGTTTTGGTGTTGTTTTTGATTCTTTCGTTGTGCAATTTTTGGACTCGTGTAGTGTGAAGATTGGATATATTTTGGTAGAAAGAGTTCTTTTGCTATTGTTGGAGGAGTAAAGGATGAACTTTCTTTTGATGATTGGATCTGAGTGCATATTGGTTGTTCAATGATGAATATATTAATGTGTAGGAGCGCAAATCGCTTTTGTTCTTTCATTGTTGAAGTTTTAGTGATGTAAATCTGGGTTCATTGGGAATATAGCTAGAGTTTGGAGGTTGGTAATTTTGCTTTGTCTGACCCTGAAACTTGAGTAACCAGTCGTTGTGTTCATTTGGGTTTGTATAGAGCATTTGCTTACTGATTTGGGGTGCTACTTGAGCTTTTATAGTTAGGAGGATAGAGGTTTTACCATGTTTGATATGGTTATGAGGTTTGACCATAATATACTATATTGTTCTACTCGCTATTTGAGCTTATATAGTTATCAGAGTGGAGTTCTTATTCTTTTTGGAATAGTGCAGGGGTTCAAATTTAATAGAGAGTCTTACATGTTTCTACCTGAGCTTATATAGTTATTGGGAATGCATTGAACTGTTTTCATAAAATTAGCTGTTTTTGACCTCGTTAATATGATAGACATTCCATCATGGTTAGTTTCCATTTTCTCCTTCTTCCTTCTGATCATTGTTGTCAGCCAAGAAACCTACTGGCTGTTCAGTTTTTTTGGTTGTAAGTGGCAATAATTTCTGTAGGAATGCTACCTTTTTTTGGCACCAACTAGATTGGGATTAAGGCACAGTTGATTGATTGGTGTTATTGAAAAGGAATTGATCGCCCCATGGTGTACTAGTAGCATTCTCTTTCTATTCTGCTTTCAGCAATGGCTTTAGTTGAGGCATGGTTTTGTTTTGATATGAGCAGGACCAAGCCAAGA
Organism: Solanum sejunctum; assembly: GCA_025642045.1. Classification (NCBI taxonomy): domain Eukaryota; kingdom Viridiplantae; phylum Streptophyta; class Magnoliopsida; order Solanales; family Solanaceae; genus Solanum; species Solanum sejunctum. Next base: position 1,550,477 of record JAOTQJ010000007.1, read on the forward strand.
ATCACAGAATCTGCCTCAGGAGTCGCGTTCCAATGTAAGTTTATTATTCTTGAACTTTGTTTGCAAAAAAGTATGGCGCATTTATAACCAGATCTTACTTGATTATATTATCATGGGTCTTCCAAGACACTGTAGCTTGTGTATTGTTTTCTGCTGCTAGAATCATAATCTATTAAGAAATGTATGTTTCACTTCAAATTCATGATCTAATAGCACACCATGCAAATCATGTTGGATGGATGTGCTGATTTTACTAAGTTTTGATTATGTGGATTGTGAATCATCTGTCTTCTTATACTTGGCAACTTTCGTATTCTTCTATGCTGATTGTCATCCTTTCTTTTGCTGATCTTTTAACCAAAGGAGTTAAAAAATTTATCTGTTAAGTAGTGTTATTAATGCTACCTTTTAAGTGATGCGAATCGAGGAGTTATTGCTTAAAGGCTGAAACCATACCCCTCGGATAAATCCGTACTTCAAACAATGAGGCTCGAAGTGATAAAATGAAGAAATGAGGATATGATTCTTTGGATTTCAATCTTAATGAGTTGGACTAATATCAGCATTATTGTGTATGGTATGCTGAAATTAGTTATTATATTTATAAGTTGAGTATTGTAGTGCTAAATTCATATATGTTGAGTATTAGTACTTTTTGTAAATTATGCGTTTCACTTTTCACCTCTAGCCCCATGAACCTTCTCACACGTTGCTCCTTTTACTTTCAAGATCACTGCTATTAAGAAAAATATTCTCTACCTTAAATGTATATATGTGGTTAATGCTGATAAACGTGTCCCCTTGTGGAACAATTCTTTCTCTCTGTGAAGGAGTATGCTGGAGCACTGGTGGTGGCAGGACAAGGAGGTGACAATGATACATGCAGCTCTGGCGATGATGCATTCTCAGAGCTTGAGCAGCTCTTGAAGCAGAAGAATTTTACGAGGTAAGATTCGTGGTAATTGACTGGGTTTGCCTGAAAAAGAACTTTATGATAATTCCTTACTGGAAAAAATTTGATAATTGATTGTTGTAGAAGCAGGCCTGTGCATTACAAGACAACAAAAAACTTGTTTGCTTACTGCAAATTCATTGAATTGAGAGATTCTATCATCTGTTATGTACATCAACCTCCCTATTCCAAAAAGCTAAAATAAAATAATCTGAACTGAGAAAAATTCCCTCTTCCCATCATAACGTCTCTGGTCCTCTTCCCACATCACCCCAATGGCCCTCGGCCCTAGCCTTCCCCCTCCCCACCCCCAAAAAATTGTTACAAGGATGATGTCACACATTTTCCCAGTTCTCTTTTTTTCTTGTACCACCATTGCAGCAAATCTTTGATAGCTCTTTGCATGCACCCCTGAAGATCCAGCAAGTTCAGTGTTGTGTCCCATAAATTGCTTTGTCATTGCGTAGTCTATTTAGACGTTTATCCTCATGTCCTTTTTTCACAAAAGTCCACACGTAAATTACGCTGTGCTAAACATGCTTAATGTGCTACTAGCCATTTGAAACATCTCACTTTGTGCATTATTTTGCCAAATAATTTTCAATGGCCCCATTTGTTTTGATTAAGATTAAGACGTTTGTATCTGAATGATGTGGTCTATGTATCTGAACACAGAATGATAAGTGGTTGTTTAGATTGGCTTATTTTAGTGTCTCTTGGCTTTTAAGCCCTTTTTTAGTTTTGAAAGTTTTTGAGAAACGCTGAAAATGTTTTTTAAGAAAAGGTTAAAAGCCAAAAGTCGTGTGTCCCAAACTTATAGCTTTTAGCTTACAAGCCACCCAAGAAAGCCACTCCAGATTATTTGTTTAACATATGAATGTGCATGATTTAACCTTAATTAAACATCTTAAATATACAACCAAATAAATAAGGGGTTAAATTTTATATACCAATAAAATAATTATGGGTAACAAATGTGGTTATAGTAAAATTTAAATTCAACATACATTTGTATTTTAATAAAAATTATCCAACAAACATTACTAATTTCAAAAAAAATAAAAATATAAATTATCCAACAAAACAATGAAAGCAAAACCTCTTAGAAAAAGATAATCTCTGGTCATCATTTTGTTGTCTTCTAGAAAATGTCTTTTTTCTATTTAGAAAATATGTTTCTCCAGTTTTCCCTTTAAAAACCTAGAGAATTATTCCAAAAATTCTTATCTGCTCTTCTTGCTCTCTAAGAACGGGTTGTCATTGGCAGATATATATAAAAATTCTTCTTGCCCCCTAGCAACTGTAGTGAACCCTTTTAGCCAGTTACCTTCAGCAGCCACCTTTTAAGTAATATCCTGCTCAGGACTTCCATTACTAAATTAAATAAGAAGAGAGATGATGGATCACCTTGGTTCAACCCCCTACTGGAGGGAAAGAAACCTGCTGATTCACCATTTAGCTCTGAAAGCTTCACAGTTGATATGCATTTCCTAATCCAAATGCTCCACATTGTTCCAAATCGATATTTCTGATTAAGTTTATCAAAAGCTCACCATTGACGTGATCTTACACTTCCTCTACATTTAGTTTGTATGTTACTTCAGGAAGCATTTGTTTCACATTGTGTTGGTGTCAGTATCACTGATTCTGTATTCAACAATAACATAGTGGTACAATTACATGCTTCTCTCGGTAATAAAATTCCTTTGCTAATTTCTTCTCTCTCTCTCTCTCTCTCTTGTTTTCTTTATGTACAACGTCATAGTAACATTAAACAAGGGGAGTGCCACATAAGCTTATTCTTGATGTGACATCATTTATGTGCAATTTCATAATCGTTACAGTAGATAGAAGAAGGGAAATCAACATAATGAATTCTTGATGAGGCATTTTTTTCAAGTAACTACTCCTAACTTTTGGCACTTTGAGCAATTCTATATCAGAACTATCAGTTTGAGCTTTCTTTTCTACTTGATATTAACAAGTTATTCTTTTTGGGAAGTAGTATAAGGTAAACACACATTAGTGGTAGTCATGAAAGTAAACGGGTCGTTTAAGGACTAGGAAATATTCTTTAGTGGAATCTTCTGTTGCTTGATTTTAATGTGGATATGATTTACAGACATGAAATGTTCTTTCTGCAGAACTGAGATTGATCGCTTGACAGAACTTTTACACTCAAAATCTGTTGACATGCCCGTGGGAGACGAGGAGAAAAGAGCCGAGGGCATTCAATCTAGACGTGCATTGGATTCTTCGAGCAGCTTGCCAGAAGTAAATAGGTCTCTGAACATTACATCCAGTGGATATGTTGCAACTCCTGTCACAAATTCCAGGGTTAGATCATATTCCCCAGTGTTCCTTTCTGACTAGTTTCTATGTATACCCAATTCTGTTGACCTTGCAACATCGAATAAATTCTTGTTAGCCTGACATATTTATGGTTCATTCTTCCAGATTGTTGAAGATGATATTGCATCTCCTACTGAGCTTGCAAAAGCCTACATGGGGAGTAGGCCATCAAAGGTTTCCCCATCAATGCTGAGTACACGAAGTCAAGTTGTGAGAGAAAATACACCACTTCTAACAAATGTACACTATGTCCAAAGATCACCCGTTCCATCAGTGACAACCCGGACTGCTGGTTTTCTCGGGGTTCGAGAAAATGGGTTTACCACTCCAAGATCTCGTGGCAGGTCTGCTATATACAGCATGGCTCGTACACCATACTCTAGAGTTCGTCAAACTGATGTCCAGAAGGTCTATATGTGTTCTGTTTACTTTGATGTTGGAAATCCTTTTATGTGTGATTGAAACTTTTTAATTATATAATTGATCTATTCTGCAGGGTACCAGCTCGGAAAATTATGTCTCTGGTGGATCTTTATCATCTAAGCCAGTGGCAGAGCACAATGTACTTTTTGGTTCTAAACATGTATTTATTACAGATTACTATTTTATTGTTCAAACTTATTTGCATTGTGAACCTGTGGTATGATCCATCAAATAAGCTTACCCTTTTCACTTCTTTGTCCTATTTGTTTGTTTATTTTTAATTTTAACTCTTTCAGGCTCTCAAACGAAGGAGTTATGTCCTGGATGATGATCTTGGGTCTGTTGGTTCCATGCGTAGGATCAGGCAGAAACCTAATCTTCTATCTTTTGGAACTTCACGTCCCAGTGCAAGAGTTGCTTCTGCAGTTAACCTACATCAAGAGGTATCAAAAGTTGGAGATGTTGAAGATACCAAAACCACGCCTGCAAGGCATGTAGCCATCCCTCCTAAGTCAAGCGAGACTGCCGCAAAGATATTGGAGCAACTTGAGAAGATAACCCCTAAGGAAAAATCATCAGAATCCAAACTAGCTACAGGGAAAGAGAATAAATTGACACAGAACATGCTTCATGGGCAAGCTCTTAGAAGCTTGGAGGTTTTGGATTCACCTAAGCTGCTGCACAGCGCACAAGATAGCTATAAGCTGGAGAATTGGTGTAAGGTTTTTTCTCCCAATCCCAAAGAATCAAAGCAAAGTGAAATTAAACTAAATGGACTTAAGAGCTCTGTTGGTGAGTCAACTGCTATAACAAAAAGGGATACAATCTTTTCATTCAAAGATACTCAGCCTAATGTTGAAGCCAATTCTCTTGAAAAAAATAAGTCCGCAGCTCAACCTCCTCTCAAGAAACGAGCTTTTAAGATGAGTGCATATGAGGTGTGCATCCTTTGTCTCAGGTTTACTGAATTCTTTGATTTGCATTAACAAGTTTTGAATTGACATTGGTAGAGCCTTTTTTGTGGATACTGTTGAACAGCTTGCTTTCTGTATAATGGTGTTTTGTGTAAGAATGGTTATTTTTTTTGTTGATAAAGTTTCCTCGCATTGTAGAGATCCATGTGACCATTTAGTTAGGTACTAAATTCTGTTCTATACTTAGTTCCTCCGGCTATTCTTTTATTAGCGTTTATGCAAGTGGGATATATCCTGTGTTCCATTTGTGTGACTTTAGCTGCTTCACTGGCCATGCTGAATTCAATTTGCCGACTACTTTACTATTTTGTTCTTAGTTGCATTCTTTACAGTTCTTTCGAGTCTGGTCATTATCAATTGAGATGATAGACATTCTTTTTAATGTGTTTTTGTTATGGTGTGTTCTATAGGATTCTGATGAGCCAGAAGAGGACTTAAACCCTAATGGGCCTTCATCTCAATTAGCTGAAGGGAGAGGGAAGCTAGAAACATCTGCTGCTGAACCCACAAGTAAATCTGCTGCTTTACTGGAAGTAAAGACCCCTCCAGTGGTTTTAGGCGAAAAATCTGATATGGAGACTCCTGATACTGGTACAGCCACTATCAAGAACACCATATTCGTGTCTAGTGCGGGTACCCAATCACTGAACTCTATCCTACTAGCAACTGCGTCCAAATCAAAGGAGACAAATGTTGACAAGGTTCCACCATTCCTATTTTCACCCTCAACCCCCGTCATGGAGTCAAAGCCAGTAAGCTCGAGCAGGTTAGTTCCTACTACAATATACACCTGTATGAAATTTACTCTAGTTATTTTGTCATCTGATGCTCTTATAGGTTCTTTGTTCTAATGATAGTGTTCATAGCTATCTGTCTCTTCTGTTGCAAATATCTTGCTCAACCTTATTTTAACTGAAATGCTAGTTGTACTTTTGCAAAACCTTATTTTTTAGTGAAATGCTAATTGTATTTCTCAATATATATGGGTTTGGGACACTTGTTCCCTTGTGTTGCATTTTGTTGTTGATGTTTTTACTTGATTTAGGGAAACTTGTGGTGGCTCTTTTCTCCATCTCTTAACCAATTAATCTACTTACCTTTTTGTCCGAAATAGAGATGGTATGTTTGTCAATTTCTCAATAGCACTATGAAAATGCCAACAACAACAATGATGTACTCAGTGAAATTCCACAAGTGGGATCCGAGGAGAGTAGATCCTATGCAGACCTTACCACTATCTCATAGAGATGCTGTTTCTGGAAGACCCTCAGCTCAAATATGTCAGCTCCAAAGCATAAAAATACTAGATATGGAAAATTGAGTAAAATGAAAAGCAATGACAATCTTTTAAGTAAATAAAAAGTAGCAAAGTAAATGACAGGCAGTAACAACACAATATATAAAAACGTGACTACTCCTACTAACCTATTATGACATAAGGCAAGACAACATCCTACACTCACTAGCTTATTAATCTTCTACCTTTATACGCGACCTTCACTGTTTTCTATGTGAGGTCATATCCTCGGTGATATGAAGCTGCGCCATCTCCTGTCTAGTTACTTATTCCCAATACTTTTTTCGGTCTACTTGTACCCTCCACGTACCTTAAATCCAACCCGTCGCACCTCCTAACTAGAGGGTGGATACTCCTCCTTTGCACATGTCCAAGCCATATCGGTCTTTGCCACAGAGGCCACTCCTATCTTCTCCCGAATAACCTCATTCCTGATCTTATCACACCTAGTATGTCCACATTCATCTCAACATTCTCATCCCCGCAACCTGCATTTTCTGAACATGTGAGTTTTTGACCGGCTAGTATTGTGGAAATGCCATGGTTGACGAAAGTCAGTAGTCACCACAATGATGAGCAGTTAAAATGTTCTACAAATTACTAAGCATTTGAAGAATTCTAAGGTAGTTATGAGCTTGTATATGTTTAAATTTACGATAAGTGATGAAATATGCTCAGTTTTTGGAGTTTGTGTGTGATTTTGGGGATCATTTCAAGCTTCTGAAACCCTGAATTTGCTATGCCCGAAGACACAGAAAAACTATTACTGAGTATCATGCTGACATTTATAATTTGTTCCTTTCTGCTGCCTGAATTTTTTTACGTGTCTTTGAAATTTAATTGAAAAATAATATCCCAGATCTTCTGCACGATCTAATAAATATATTTCTAAATATATGATATTTTTCTTATTTGTCACTCATCCACTCTCCATTCATGTCAGAGTAGCAGTTCCGCTTCCCAATGTAATTTTGAGTAAAGGAAATCTTTTCTTGTGGATAGCTTAGCAAAAAAAGTAAGATCTTTTGCACCCCCAAATTGTAGTCTAGTGGTCGATGAAGTTTAGAGAGGGAGGGAAGATGATGAAAGACTTCCGAAGGTTTACTAGCTATCTGTTAGAAATTAGTTGGAAAATATGATGAATAAGGAAATGAGTATGGTTCTTGTGTGTTTTGTGCACCCTTTTAAATGCCATCTGAAAATGCATCTGATATTTGTTCAAATGTCTGCAGCCTGTCCCATCTAGTGTTCGGCCCAACTGATGGTCAGCCTAATCCTTTTCAGTTGGATAGCTCACAGAAGGCTGTAGACAGCAATGGCAAATTAGAAGCAGTATCAACAAGTGGTATTTTCTCATTTGTTGCTCCATCCAGCACTGCTGGTGGTGGACTGTTTGCTACCAGTCTGGCTTTCTCAGCCACGTCTGCCTTGGGATTGGGTAATTTTACCAATGGTGTTTCGACTAGCAGCTCAAATATTGTTGCCCCTTTAACAAGCATTTCGAGTACGATTGTTGCCACAACAGGTAGTTCTACTGCCTCTGTTAGCAGTCTCTTTGGTTCCACTGCAGCATCCTTAGTTTCCAAGGAAGCTCCTACCAAATTTGGTTTATCCGCAATTCCGCCAAAAGAAGTTTCAGCACCAGCAACAACTTCCACCGCTGAAACTACAGATGTGAAAGCCAAATCTGAGACTGGAACTATTTTTGGCAACTCGAAGAGTTCACCTTTTGGGGGTTCATCTTTTGCAGCTACAGGCTCAGGAAATAGTATTTTTGGTTTTAGTTCATCACCAACGTCCATGCCTACAGAGTCTCAGGGTTCTGTTTTTAGTACAGGAGGTGAACCACTAGTCAGTGCAGAGACTTTTATTGGTGGATCTGGCATTTCTGCTTTCTCAGGGAGCATGCCTGCTCCTTTCAGTTCATCTGCTTCATTGCCATCCACAGCAAACTTTCCTGTGTTTGGTTCTGCGCCTGGCACTACTGGTCAAGTTTCTGCTTCTCCTTCAAATAATGATGTAGTTGGCACAAGCAATGCTGCATCTGGATTATTCAGTTTTGGTGCTAGTTCATCAGCTTTCAGTGCAGCTGGCAGTTCAAGTGGACCTACAAATGGGCCGGCCCGGTTGCCATTTACTTTTGGTGCCAGTTCTGCGGCTCCTCAAAAAATCAGTGGACCTTTTTCCAGCAGTGGTACTCCTGGGATATTCACCTTTAGTGGTAGTTCTTCAGCTTCTTCAACAAATGCTGTTACCACCTCCAGCAGCACTACCCCCAGTATATTTAATTTTGGTGTTAATTCTACATCTTCCTCAACAAGTGCTGTTAATACTTCATCTGCTCCTGGCATATTTAATGTTGGTGGTAGTTCTTCAACTTCCCCTGCAAATGCAGGCAATACCTCCTCTAGTGCTACACCTGGCACCTTCAGTTTTGGTGCTAGTTCTTCAGCTTCCTTGACAAATACAGGCAGCATAGTCAATCCTAGTCCATTCAACTTTGGTGCTACTTCGGCCTCTACACAAGCTTCCAACACTGCTGGAATTTTTGGATCTAGTTGGCAGCCCCCCAAGTCTACTGGCTTTACTCCCTCATTTAGTTCTTCTAATCCCTCTGGGTTTACATTTGGAGCATCTTCATCTTCTTTTGCTACTCCAAGCGTGTCACCTGTAGTCTTTGGATCAACACCCAGCGGGGCAAGTGGTTCTACTTTTTCATTTGGTTCTACTTCCTCCACAAATTCACCTTCACAGCCCATGTTTGGTAATTCTGCATTTGCTGCATCCCCTGGAAACAATGATAACATGGAAGACAGCATGGCTGAGGATCTTGTGCAGGCTCCTGCACCTGCACCTGCAGTTTCTTTTGGGCAACCTTCTGTCTCGCCCTCTCCAGGTGGCTTTGCATTTGGTTCAGCATCAAGTCCATTCCTGTTTGGCAGCCAGCAGAGTCAGTCTGCTCCCCAGAATTCTTCTCCATTTGCAGCATCAAGCAGTCTAGGTCAGGCAGCACCTCAGAGTTCTACATTTGCAACATCAAACAGTCTAGAATTTGGTGGTGGAGGGAGCTTCTCGTTGGGTAGCAGTGGTCCTGACAAATCAGGTCGGAGGACAGTGAAAGTTAATAGAAACAAACACAAAAGGAAATGAAAACACTAAGCAAAGATCTTCGATTTGTTGATAGATATCGAGTGGCAAGAGATACGATTAATCACTTGATTATAGCACAGCAATCAAAGGTCACAATTTTGTTTACAGATGTTACTAGACATGAATGATTGTATTGTATTCGAAGGGGAGATGAAGGGTTGTCTTGGTTGGCCATATTGTTTAGTCAGCTTTGGTTTCTGTAATTCTACATTCTACTTGTATAATAGGAGGGAAATGTTTGCGTCTCTAAAAATGTCTTTTGATGAATCTACACGTAATTTGATCTAAGAGAAAGTACATGGTTGCACGTGACTACGATAAAATTAACATATATAGGAAAATATGAGATTTTTAAAATTCGTGTATTTCAGGAGCACTAAAATGTAGTACATTTTTTTTTGTTTTTATTTGTTTGTCTTCTTTAAACAAAAGAATGATTCTTTTTACTTGTTTTGTTAATTATGACTTTCCAAATAGCATATTTGATCATAAAATTAAAATGTATTTTGTTGCACTTTTCATAGGTTAAATTTATATATACAAGTGTTTTTTCTTAGATGTCATAGTTTTCTTTTTAGAGTCATTCAAAATGATTTTTGATTGAAATTTAGAGTGTATAATTTTTTAATAGTCATTTTATTTATTTTAAAATATCGAACTAATATACTCTAATTTAACTTGGTTAGTAAGATTATGCAAAAGGGAACTAGTAGATATGCAAGGAGTACCTCCAAAAAGGATATGGTGTAGGATGAAGTTACTCTCTTAACCATAATTTAGATGTAATCGAGTTCAAATAAATTTACAAAAGAAAGATATACCAGGAGCAGTAAGTTATTTACAAGAAATTGTGTCGTAAAATAATTGACCTAACGAAACTTCAAAGCAACAAAACCAGAGTAAGAGAGAAGCTCTTTTTGGGAGAGGGAAAATGCTACGGAAGGCTCTAGCAAGCGCCGGAAGCGCACTGCAGCAACAACATCAGCCAGGGCGCACAATAGCATGCCGGCGCTCGTCGACGGGTGTTTCATCAGCCGTGAACAGTATAATCCTCCGGTCACTTAAAGATCACTATCTTGAAGTCGCCAAAATGACACCTCCTCCGGTAACCCCTTTTTTCTTCTTTAACCCTATTGCCTGTTCATATGGTCTGCGTATATAACTGAAATTCGATTGAAGTTTGCATCTTTTTTATGTGTATGAGGGTGAGGGTCACTACTAACAGTGGTTGGCCAGTTGGTTTGGGATTTTCGCTATAGTGGTTTCATAATGATTTTAGCTGTGTATAGACAGTGTAATTTTCTGCTGAACTGGTCCGGCCCGGCTGAACCTACCTCCCGGACCCAGTTACCCAGAAGCTCAAATAGTGTCTTTTTCCATTGTGCTACATTGGGTGTGACTTGAACCCCTCAACATTATGATTGATGGTGGAGGGTCCTTTACCATTTGGATATCCTTCCCCCATACAGATTTTATTGAGAGATTTGAGTTAGTTTGGTGGTGTTTATGAAACAAGAACTGGTCCTCATTGCATTGTAGGAGCAGTTAAAATATAAGCTATAGAATTAAAATGGTGGAAGAGAGAGAGAGAGAGAGAGAGAGAGAGTTGAGGATGATAGCTCAAAGGAGGGTATAGTTTCTTCTTATTTTTTGTTCTATTGGGTTGGTGGTGGTGGTGGGTCTCTAGATACTTGAGTAATCCATGAGAAGGTGAAAAGCACAATGGTGCAGGGGTTAAGGACACGTGGAACTATGGAAAGTGGCATTCTACACAATGGAAGTATGTAAAATTGCCCTAGTGAGCTAACATAATATGCATGCTGCGTGAATGCACTTGTGCAATAGTGTTCTCCTTCCGACAACTAGGCTGCATAAACCTTTGTGGAATATCTGTAGGTAGTATAATTTTTTTTTTTGAATGATAAGAGCTTGAGGTGCATATCAAGCTAAGCGGCTGAAGAGAGATCTATAGCAGCGTTTATCATCTAGCCTCAAGCTACTAAATTGTGATGGTTACATGAGCCTACATGCTTTTAAAGAAAAAAAATGATATTGGATTATTTGGAAATTGTGGCACTTGTTTTTATTTCTAGAACTTTTTTTTGATGTCATAGTAAATATTGGTTTTTGATGGCGTTAAAATTATAGATATGGGAGTTTGCATTAGGTTTAGGGAGCACGGAATGTGAATTCTTCATCTTCAGACCTTTTATTCAGGTCTGTAAATGTTTTGAGTGCTTCTCTAGGAACAAATTTAATGCATCTAGTTCCTAGACTTACTGATAATCTTGTGCATGTTATTCTCTTGGACATGGATTATGCATGATGTTAAGTTATGGACCTTTTATGGATCAAATCATCTATCTATTGTGAAACCTGTGTCTCACATATACTAGTATAGTGTCATTTACAGTTACTGATTACAATTTTTTTGTGCGTACACACACTTTCTCCAATTCACACATGTAATTCTTTGGGATTAGCAAAAAACTATGTAGGGTGTTTTTAGAGTGGTTCTTCTCTAAGAACGGGTGTGACATATAGACAATGTGATGAACGATCATGACACTGGGTGCACCTTTGGTTAGAGGTGGTGCATAATTATATGTAGTAGTGGTGAGTAAATTGGCTGGAAATAGATAATTATTGGGGATTGCTGTAAGGAAGAGAATTTCAAAGGAGAAATATAAACCACGCCTTTTTTAAAGTGTAAGGCTCTTCTTGTAGCTAAAAGACACCATCTAAGATGTACTACAAATACCCTAAACAGAAGAACGAAAAGGAACAATCCATGAAATTTGAGGATATTGATTTTGTTTCTGTTCAAAGTGATAGCTTCTGCAGATGATGACACCCACACCTATAATGAAAGTCTTGATACTTGAAGCTATAGCAGTATCTTGTCGTTTAGTATGAAATTAACAAAATTAAAATTAACGTTATTTAAGCTTCAATGCCTGGAAATGAATTGCTGTTAGTTTGACAACTCCTATTTATGTTATTTTTGATTTTCCTTTTGCATCTCTTTGGGCTTTTTACAGAAAGTAAATCCTCCTCCTCCATTCGCTGTCGTCAAGGGGGCACTTGATCGTGGTGGTCCTGTTCTAAGACGAACACACGGAAATGAGGAAATTGGTATCTCTGTCATGCGGTTGGCCAACATTATTCCTGGAGGTGTTGGAGAGGAAGAGGAGGATGGTATTAATCAGCTTTTTCTACATGTTGACATTTCAAAGCCAGGACAGAAGGAATCTCTGCATTT
>JAOTQJ010000007.1:1575533-1585927 GCA_025642045.1 Solanum sejunctum
TTTTAATTAATATAAGATAATATGGATTTTTAAATAAATATCCACTTTAGCCCATAAGTTAAATTAATTATTTAAAGATATCCCTCAACTAATAATAAAAATTATGGGATATAGTCCCAAAATACTCTTTTTAAAATTATCAGGATAAATCTTTTAGGAAATTAAGAGGACTAATGCTTAAAATGACCTAGCGGGTTATTACAATTAGAAGCTTGTGCAAGTGACAATCAGGTTTTGAAAGATTTTTATTAATTTAACTTATTGTCCGTAATTAAACTTTTATTTTATTTATAATTTTGCATTTTTAATGTTATAGTTAAGTTGTAGGCTGACTTGTCTTGGTGGAATAAGACAAGTGTCATCACGCCTGAATTTCGGATCATGACATTTCCACTTTTACTTTATGATCCCTCATGATAATATTGTGATGTGAACAAATTACCATTGTGATGTAATTTTAATTAATTAATTAATTTCACTTTAGGCCAAATATATCTGGAAGTCTGAAATTGACACAAAACAAGGTCACTATTTTTAAAAATATATATATTTAGACGTTGTACTGATTTTTTTATTAAAAAATTGTCGTCGTTATTTTTTAAATACACATTGAATAAATTTACTTTTGTGGAATATTTTATAAATCACATAAAAAATATAAATTGTACTAGATAAATTTGGCAAAATTATCAAAATAGTCTTTAATGTATAGGTACTGTTTTATTTTGGTCCTTAATATATTTTATTTGATTGAAATGGTTCTTAATGTATGGCAAATGTATTCATTTTGATCTTTAATATATTTTATTTGATTAAAATGATCCTTAATGTATAACAAAAGATATTCATTTTGGTCATTTACCCTAAACCTTGCAGATTTTATCCCTTGAAAACTGGGAAATTTAATTGTGAATCCCACGGGCTTATAAAATCCAACATTGTTGTCTTCGTTGTTAGCTCTAACGAAAAACATCATGAAATCTAACATTATTATCTCTATTTTTTTAACAAAATTTACTATTTTATCTTGCTTAAAGCATAAATTTTTATTAGGTTAGTGGGATCTAATATTTTAGGAACGAGAAAATCGTAAATTTTATCGAAAAAATAGAGAAAATGATGTTAGATTTACGGAGTTTTTTTTTGGGAATTAACAAAAAAAACAACAAAGGTGTATTTTTTTAGCCACGTAAGGTCCATAATTAAATTTAATTTTTTTTTCTTATAATTAGATCTATTAAGTTTAGGATAAGCGACCAATTGAACAACTTTTGTTATACATTAAGAACTATTTCAATCAAGTGAAATATATTAAGGAGCAAAATGAATACCTCTGCTATATATTAAGAATCATTTTAATCAAGTGATATATATTAAAGACCAAAATAAATATTACCATACGTTAAGGACCATTTTATCATTTTCTCGATAAATTTAATATAATAAACTTGACTTAAAAAGCATTAACAAAAGAAATCGATCTCTGATCTTCTTTACAAAATATTACCTGATAAATCTACTCAATCATCTTCACAAATACCACCATTAATATGTATATTCGTATGTTAAATGTAGTAATTAATAATTTAATAAAAGAAGAATAAATAAATGAAAAATTTAAATTCACATTGATATCATATATAATTCAATATATCGTGATTATATAATCAATTATTAACATCGTTTTCTCGTTTAGGCCAAAGTCAACTTCACATTGTCTCCGGAATATTGTCTTTATTTTGTCATCAACTTTTGTTTTTTTTTTTTTAACTTAATATTCCCTATTTCATATTAACTGAATTCGTTAGACAATGCATATATTAAGCAAGATATTTAAAGAGATCATTTAAATTATAATTTTTATTACTATTCTTTGTAAATCATAAATATAACTTTGTAAGTAATGCAGTTTATCTTCTAGAAATTATAAAACTTCTATTTAAAAGGGAAAATATAAAAAAAAAATTAAACATCATTCATCCTGAATTTTGATTAATTCAACTATTTTGAACAATGAAAAAATTCTCAAAAATTCAGTTAATATGAATTAAAAAAAGTACTACAAAGTATGATAAATGTCTATTTGTACCCTAAAATTTAATTGGACATTTCGAGAATAACAAAGATAGAGATAGAATTTTAAGTTTACGGATTCTGAATTTTAAAAAGATATAGTTTATTAGCGATTTTTCAAGATTATTTATATATATAAATGAATTTTTAAATAGAATATAGATTAAAGCCAATACTATTAGGTTCAGTCTCAGATAATATATTATTAAGACACATCACCCAGGGGCGGATCCACGTGTTGGATCGTGGGTGCTCGAGTACGTAATGACCCCAAAAAAGTCTTTGTGTATTTATATAAAAAATCTGAAAAAATAATACAAATATAAGGTTAAACATCCATTAAATAAAAAAATTTATGAGTCTTATAATTCTTTGTCCATTGATAAAGTTCAAGAGAGTTGCTAGATGTGGGTTCAAATCCCATTAGCAACATACTTTTTTTTAAAAAAAGAATGAGCACCCACTGTCACATATTTTTTTCCTTAAAAAGAATGAGTATCCACTGTCCAAAAATCCTATATCCGTCACCAACATCACCAAGGCCATTATTGTATATTGAGTTAATTAATGGTTGAAAACAAATTTGAATGGTTTTTTTTTTCTTTTTTACTTTCATACCTCAATTATCAGTCTATCAGTTGTTTAGGATTGTACATGATATCCCAACTAGCTAGGAAAGCTTTGATAGGTGTATTATTTGTTATTTTAAAAAGCTAAATTGTCTATAGAGCACAATTATAAATTCTAAATTATAATCTTGTTGACAAGGTAACAAATGTAATCCATGTATTTATCATATGTTATAGCTTTAATTTCTTCAAGATTCCTTGACTTTGGACAATATTATTTCTAACACATCATATGTATTGTTATTCTCATCTTCAAAACCCACAATAGAGAAATAAAATAAATACAAAAATAAAGCTACCATTTAATTTTGATGCATGAATGATGGTGGAATATTTTAAATATAAGAAAAATGGAAAGAAACATAAATACCATAAAGATTATATTCATTAGATTTTTGTTGAAGATATAAGGATTTTTTACACTATATAGTTAACTAGCAATAAATGTATACATTTATGTATTGATTGTAGTAGTATATTCAAAATATACATATTTCATACCTAATTAAATGACAAAATTATTCTCTAAGATCCACTAACCTAGTATTTAATCATTGGGGAATGGGGACATGGTGTATAACTTAGATATACTTTGATTATTTTATTAAAAATCTAGGGATTTCTTTTTGTGTGTGTGGATAAAATGTGGACTCTCTCTATATATATATATATTTAAAAAATAGAATGTGTGATATTTTGATCAATAATTATTAAATAAATAAATTTGCTTTTAGATAGCCTTTAACCAATGTTGAATAAATGCATAATTACCTATTGTAGAGAAAAAGGATTTTATTGTGATGTGACAAAACTCAAAAGGCACAGAAAAATTAAATTAAAAAAATTACCTTATTATAATTTATATATTTTCATTTTTACTGTTAATGACCCCTCAGTATTATATTGTGATGTGATGTAATTAATTAATTATTATTTTCGTTTTTGATGCATGTGTATGTACAGTAGTAAATACACCTGAAAAAACACACAGAAACCATTTATTTTTAGACCAATTAATAATAAGGTATTTATATGTGTATTTATATTATAAACACATAGTACTTGATAACCTGATAAAGTAACAAATAACGTGCTATTGAAAGATGACAAATCAAAATTCATTAATAAAAAATATTATACTACTAGCTAAATATTATAACAGTAATCAAATTTCAATACTAATAAAAAAAACTAGCTAAAAGCAATATGTACGTCATCGTTAACGTATCTGCTTAATATCAAGAGTATGTTTTAAAATTTTTAAATAATTTTTCATCGATATATATCTACTTCAAATTGAAGATAGTTTTTAAATTTTAATGCCTATAATATAAAGGTGTTATATAGATTATTTTTCTGCTGATAGTTTGATTTCACTTCAATAAAAAAATATTGCCAAATAAAATTTTAAATAATTTTTTGCCTTTGTTTTTCCATTATCTTTTACTTTTTATTTCTTCTAATTAATATATACTACAGATAGTATGGTATAATTGATCATTTCTACTTCAATAAAGTATTTAAAAATAATTAAAATTATATATAAATTTTAATTCTGAACTCAATAGCTAATATGAGCTATGAATTGAATTGCAAATTTTAAATTTATACATAAACTTTAAATCTTAACTTCATTTCTGTATTTATTAATTGTTTTTAGCACAATGATAGATTCTAATAATCTTGTTGACAAGGTATATAGCAAATGTAATCCAGATTTTTATCATATGTTGTAGCTTTAATTTATTGGATTCCTTGACTTTGGACAAAATTATAACACAATAAAGAAAGATAATAAATAAATAAATAAAAATAAAGCTACCGGCCATTTTATTTTTGGTACATTGAATGATGGTGAATGATTTTAATTAAAATAAAAAAATTGGAAAGAAACTGTCATTGAAATAATATTATTTTAATGTGTTTAATGATAAATTTGACCTAATGTGACTTTGAAATCAAAATGATTTTATGATATATATTTAGTTAATACAATATCTTGCATATATAAAGCTTAAATTATTTCCAAGTTAGTCACGTTTTATTTTTCTGTAATAAATAGAAACCATTTTCCAGAAATATTTGAAAATCAAATCTGAACTGAGATATCATATTAATGTTAATTAATATTAACGAGATGAAGGGTTATCTTTGCAAAGATAAAGTAATGAAAATTAGTCGATTCAATGTGATCTTTTATCGAGAAATAATTACTTTCGTCGTTTTAATTAATTACTTTAATATTAATTTAGTTTGATGCAAAGTTTAAGATAGTAAAGACATTTTTTTGTAGAGACGTAATGTAGAATCATAATTTGAAATTAGATTAATTTGAAGTTGAAGTTTTATTTTGAATAGCAATTTGCATTGTAAAATTGCATTTCTTTAATAAACATGCATTCCACCGGTTATGAAAATTATGAAAAAAATTTTAATTCTTATATAATCTTATTAAATGATCAGATCATAATTCGTGAACAAGATATTGAGCTATTTAAGACGCCTGATTGATAAGCCACATATCTTCATGTTCGTCCTTTATAAATAAATATTTGTGATTAAAAATCTATAATCATATAATTTTATAAAGATTCATTGACACTCAACAATAATATTGGTAACTAGTTATTTTTTTAATATATTTCATATAGTACAAATAATTTCTTTGTGCTGATCATAAGTCATTTTCTTTTATAAAATTTAAAATGATGATATTCTTTTACAAAATATAAACTTATGTGGTCAAATTTTATATTTAAAAGAAAATTATAATTTGAATCACAGTTTTTTTTTTAAAAAAAATAAGATTTGAAATTATCATTTCAAATTAAATGTCCAAATGCTGATTTGAAATGATGATTTCATAGCATGTCCAAGAACCTATTAAAAATTTATAAAATATACTTCCAAAATGTTTATCACTTTTATGAATTTAAATATCTCATGTGAAAAAATAGAATTATATAATTATAAAAAGATATTCTTTTAATAAAATATTTTCTGTCGAATAATTTTTTGGTATCAAGCGTGATAGAATGCTAGATGTTTGATATTTCATCTGTTTTGATTTATTTGTCTTATTTTATTTTAGAAGAAATTTTTTTTTTCAAAAATTTAAAAAAATATTCAATTCTAAAAAATTTTAATAACTCAGTTATTTAACTATTTAAACTCCTACCTTATTGATAAAAGTTTAATTCCTTATATTATAATTTTCTCTTTATTTTCTGTTCCCCCACCCTTTTTTTTATAAAAAAAAGTTTCGATGGATTAAAATACTTTACCTGACACCGAAAGTACGTAAAAATCAAGTGGAGAATAAATAAACTAATGCACGATGACTTATATGTAAGGACCTGTTTGGCCAAACAATATCGGTCACAATTTACAAATTGTATAATATGGAATCAATTATGACTTCAACGACTTTATAGTAATACTAGCGGCGAAAATCTATGCTAGCACGGTATATAAATTATTTTTTAAAATTTTAATTTATATAATATAAATAAATTTTTTATATATATTTTAGAAGATATTGTAAAATTATAATTGAAGCAACTAAAAAAATATTATGAAGTTATTGAAGCAGATATGTCAATATATAGCTACTTTGATTAAATTAAAAAGCTAACAAATTATTTTTTGTTGGCTCACCGAATGTTGCTCAAGCAAGAAGTCAATACAAATTATTTTTTAGTGTTGATTTATGTGATATCGATAGACTTTTATCTATATTTCAAAAATTATTATAAAATT
The DNA here is from genome assembly GCA_025642045.1 of Solanum sejunctum. NCBI lineage: Eukaryota > Viridiplantae > Streptophyta > Magnoliopsida > Solanales > Solanaceae > Solanum > Solanum sejunctum. The sequence goes on from JAOTQJ010000007.1 coordinate 1,581,995, forward strand.
ATAATTGAAGCAGCTAAAGAAATACTATGAAGTAATAGAAGCAGACACATTAATACGTAACTGCCTTGAAAATATTAAATTAAAATATCTATGAAATATTTTTTATTGACTCCATATAATAAAATAAAAAAAGCAAGGAGTTGAAACAGATAAGACAATCGGTAGCTGTTCAAGCAAGCAACTACGATCGAAAGCTGCTGAATTAATTTCTTATTTATAAATAGTAAAGTAATATATTCTACCCTTAAAATAAAAAGTATTTAGCATTCACTTTAATAATTTATTAATATAAATTGTGATAGATTGATTGATATTCCTTCATCATTAATAATAGAAAAAAGTTTGTTTAAATGATATTCATTAAGATAATTTTTAAAATATGCTATTTTAATTTAATTAGGTTTCAATCAAATACCAAACTCTATATAGGAAACTATAGAAAATCACTTGAATATTTTGTGGAAAACAAATTGTTAGGCTAAAATGACGTGATTCATTTCTTTTCTTTACCAAAATTGTCAATTTATATAACGAACTACAATTAAGTCCGTGTTGATTGTTAGAAAAATTAAAGAATTAAATAGTATATATTTTAATCTCAATATTCAGCTGAACTTTGATTAGCCAATATAATTTGGTATAAGTAGAAGAATTTAGACTAACAAATTATGATGAAATAAATTAAAAAAAAAGTTCTCCTTTTTTTTAAAGCAAAATAAAGGAACTTTAATTGAAAATTTAAAAAGGCTCCTTAAAAAGGGGAAAATAGGGGTTAATTTAGAATGAAGGGAATAAGTCTTTAGGTATACATGAAAGGACAATAACTAAAAATATATAAAAACAGTTATATTAAAAAAGCAACTGTGGTCAATTTGATTTTTAATTTAAATTCATATATTATATACTAATGATTAAGGATTCATTATAAATTGATAAGTTTTATATTGATTGTCAATCCATTTTTATGATTTCTTTTCTTCCCGATTTAGGATCCGCAATATATATAATAAGCTTACAAAAATAACAATAATATATTTAGTGAAATTTTAGAAGCAGAGTTTGAAAAAGATAAAATATATGTAAACTTTAATATTATCTCATAGAGATAAAGAAGATATTTTTAGAAGACGTTCAACTCAAATATCTCAGTCCAAAAACAGAAAATACTAGATATAAACTAACAATTAGAATGAAAAGCAATTGTAAATTGTAATTTCATAAATACTGAAAGGAGCAAAATAAACAACTGACAATAACGGCACAATATATAAAACGCGACTAATCATACTAACCTACTAAATTACAGGGTAAGACAACATTCTTCCCTTACTAGTCTGTCAACTTTTTATCCTAATATACTATCGGCATTCCTTTTATCTAAGGTAATATCTTCAGTGATATAAAGTTGTGTCATATCTGGTCTAATTACCTCCCTCTGATACTTCTTCAGTCTACCTCTATTCCTTCGCATAACCCCTAAATCCACTTCTCGCACATCAACATCGACACTCCTCCAATCCGCACATATCCAAACCATCTCAATTTTACTTCTCTCATCTTATTTGCTACATCAACCACTTCTAATCTATCACAAATGATCTCATTTTTAATCTTATTACATCTATATATTACGTAATGACTCCTAAAGTTTAATGTATGTGCCTAATTTATTAATCGTTTGTGTGCATGAGCCAAAAGTTGGATTTTATTATTCAAAATTGAAGAATAATTTTAATGTATAATATGGTATAGTCTTGGAATGTGTGCGGACAAATATATTTTACATAATTGTGTAAGGATAAAAAGTCGGCAATATTTTATAAGAATATTCTAATAATATACTAATTTGGGGAAAAACATGATATATATGTTTATATTTATTGTTATTATTAAATAAAAACTAAGTAATATATATATATATATTCTTAATTTCTCATTTGAAATTTTATTTGATCAAATTTATTTATTCAAGTAAAAGTATATTATTTTAAAAATTAAAGTGTTTGACCAATCTGATAAAGAAACATAAATATTTTTTAGTAATATTTGAAATTGTCTTTTAGAAGCTAAAATAAGATGATCTTCTAGCAAAAGCATTTTTGAGAATCATAACGACCAAAAATTTATTAAACAACCCAAAAAGTTACTTTTCTTAAAAAAAAGTTCATTATTTCAGAATAAGCAAATTTTTAAAACTTAGGTTGTACGAAAAATATTTTTTTGATAAATAGATTATTTTTTTATGTTTGATTGCTGAGTGAGAAATATTTTTTAGAAATTATAATACGTTATTAACCATAATAAATTAGTTTATTTTTGTATAAATATGAGTGTGAATAAGCCTTTTATCATTTATCTTTTTTTGGTTCGGTTTCTTTCAATAATTTACATGGTCTTTACCTACTTTTTTTTTCATTTTTTGAAAATTTCCAAAATAATATTCTATATTTTTTTCTTGTGTGTGTGATTTAACGAAACAATGCATGTGAATGCAATTGCAAGAATCCAAATATACAATATGACCAATATATCATTTTCACATCCTACACAAAGAATAAATCTTCCCCAGTTGCAACCAAATTGATAAGACGTGTTCATGGTTTGATTTGAGTAAATTTAATTAACTCGATTTTTCATAAATTTAATTTTTATTTAATTTTATCGATTTTTTTTGAAAAAAAAATATGTCTTGACGTGTTCATGTTCCATCATATCACCATCAAGCAGTTATTCTTTATCAAGATATTTAAATGATTCTTTTTTCGTCTAACTTAATTTGGTCCCTATACTATTTTAGAATATTAAATAATATTTGTTCACTTTATGAAATCAAGAGATAATTTTATACTTAATTTCTAATTTATCCTTATTATTAATTATATTCACTTCCTTATTATATTTTTCAAGATATCATATTTATTATATTTAAAGAATAATTTGATAAAATTACCTCGTCACTTACTATCTTTTAATTCCTGTGTCAAGTCAATAATGGTCAAATAAAATTGTATGGTGGAAATACTGATTATTTCGTGAACATGTCTAGATAGGAGCTTAAATATGTGCACTGGTGAATTTTTTTTAAAAAGAAATCTGTAATTAGATTATTTAAAAGGTAATTTTAGATACCTTTATTTAATAGTATCGATTAATATCAAGAATGGAGGATACTCTCTCTAATCCAATATAAATGAATTGTTTGGATGTAAAAATATCATTAAGCAATTAATTTACATAACCAAAATCCAATTAATGATGACAAACATAACTTCTTCTCATTTTATATTCAAACTATAGCCTATTTAACATTTTCTTGCTTTTTCAATTGATTTTTAAATCAAATTAAATTTGAATTTGTACAAAAATTTCATATTGCAAGTATGACAAAAGTGCATGGTTTTATACCCTTGGCTTGAACCCATAGTTAGAAATATTCTTTTCAGTAAGTCATAGGTCATAATCATTTTATAAATAATTAATAGAATATATTATTTAAAAAAGAATCTTTTGAATGATATAGTTTTAAAATTAGATATGTTTCATATATCAAATGAGTACTTCTGAATCATATAATTATCTTAAACAAATCATATGATATATATGAAACTAAAAAGTTTATAATATAGAAAGTCATGTTTTTTTTTAAAAAAATAAAAATAATCAAATCTTGAGATATTTTTGAAATGGTCAACAAAAATGTGAGATATTGTGTCACCTATTGACATTGTTTATAATTTTTATCGTCAAAAACATGCCTCATGTTAGAATTAATCGACCATTTTGATAGCTAACATCGTTCTTCCAAAATAACAATAAAAAATGATTATTTTTCACTTTGAGTACGCATGTTTTTATCTTAATCTAGAAGAAAATACAGTTCATACATTAATTGCTTAGTGATATTGTTGACCAAAAAATATTGTTTAATCATAT
>JAOTQJ010000007.1:1586027-1614764 GCA_025642045.1 Solanum sejunctum
AAGCTCAAAAATTGATTTTTAAGGGTTGCCTTGATCATCTTATTAGGCTTAGGGATGCCGAATCCGAAGTCCTTCCTGGACTTTTAAAATATATGAAAAGAAGTGATAAAATAAAAACTCATATCTATGAAAAGACTCCTAAATCTTCCTTATTTGACATACTTCTACTTTTAATTTACCATGGGTTCTAATTAGTGATAGAATCTCTATATATAAAATCTTTATAAATAAATAATTTATCAAAATTAGTGAATTATTTATCATTTTATTAGTTTATAATTAAATTAATTTTTCTATATTATGTTTGTTATCAAACGAGGTACATGCTCTGATCATGCGCAAAACGCATACAACAAGAGTAGTATATATATATATATGCAACAACATGATATACGTAATGGAATTCCATAAAGTAACATACATAAGACAAACAATAAGAACACAAGATATAAAAACATGACTAGTCATACTGACTTACTATATCACAAGGTCAGACATTATTTTAACTCTACTAGTCTATTAACTTGCTATCCTAATATGCGTGATCTCCAATCCTTTATCTAAGATCATGTTCTAAGTGAGATGAAATTGTGTCATATCTTATCTAATCACCTTCTCTCAATATTTTTTTAGTCTACTTCTACCTTTCCATATAATCCCTAAATCTAACCCTTCACACTTCCTAACAATTATTATTAGCAAAAGAGATGTAGCAATAATTTTCCAATTAATTTGTATCACACTTAATAATCCATCTAGGATAATTGTCTTTTTTCTTTATTAAATGAATTTGAAATTTAATTTGACACCATATTAGTTGTAGTCCCAAGCCTATCATATGAGCTGTTCTTTTATCTTCAAGTTGACTTTGGAAATATCCCATGAAATAAATGAAGAAAATCATCAACGTCTCTCATTAATTAATATATAGTCTATTTACTCATTTTCATTAGGAAATGTCCCCCATGTTTTTTCTTTTTTCTCACGTACACAAAACTCAATTTCACATATTCCAGGATTTGCGTGTTTTTTTTTACATCAATATACTATATAAAGTATGATAAAATAAAGTATATATTCCTTGAAATTTAATTGGATCGTTCAAAAATACATGACAGCATATATTCCAATATTATTATTGTGGTGATATAGATTTATCTTTTATCAGATTAAATATAAATATTAAATATCCAATGAGAAAATTAAAAAAAAATTATCGCCAGATTATTAAATTTTTTTTTATAACCATTATCAACAAAATAAAAATTTATACAATCAATCAATTGAGCTACTAAGATTATATTCAATCTTCTCATATTTTATTTCCCTTTAGAAAGTGTGTGTTTTTAATTTCTAAAGGTGTGTACATGTACAAATTCAATTATTTTGTGTGTAATTAGATTAATAAAAAAATTGACAATAAAATAAAATGAGATAAATCAAATACCTAACGTCTCACTCTCACATTTTATCGATATGAGATTTGTCTAAACAGGTATAAATCATCGCTTTGTTAATATATGACATTAAAATTTCTTGTGTTTTGCCGACATGAAATTTTCATAGAATGTTATTCTCTTCGTCCCACAATATAAGGAATTTTTCATTTTACACGGTGATTAAGAAATTATCAATGCATTAGTTAATTTTATTATTTTACCCTTCATTTATGTCAGTGTATATTAAATTAAGTTAGAAAAAATTATTAATGCACTAATTAATGGTTGGGGGTAAAATGAAAAAAATAATTAATTCTATCCTAATTTAATAAGTGTTCTTATAATATGAAACAAATATTTATAAAAAGATGTCCTTATATTATGGGACGGAGGTAGTACATAATTATGTGAGATTGCACAATGACTTTTGTTGTTTAACCTGTATTATTAAAATATTTAGAATAAAAACTTTTGTGGAATAAAATTTTTCTGGCACAAAACTTCTATAGTCAAAACTTTTGTAGACCATAAATAATAAAACTACTAATGAAAACATAATTTGTAAAGAAAAACAGAAACAAAATTGCCAAAAAGAAAATTAAACTCACTAAATATACAATGTTTCCTTGAGAAAATTATTACTCTCAAGTACCCAAGTTTAATGAAATATATCCTCCCATAATAAAATGATCTTACTCATCGATATATCGACACTTAAAATCATGGTGTCAACAAATACTCAACAATAGTAAAGTACACTAGAACTCTAGATTTAGTTATGCAGAATAAAAAGTCAGAAAATTCATTATTAGGAATGAGAGAAAAAATTTATCTATTTATAGACAATAAAAAATGCTTATTATGCTTTATAGAAAAGATTGCAACCATTTAAAAAAATCACAATTATTCTCAAAAGTTGCAATCTTTCAAAAAGGTCATAAATCTTCATTAGAAAAGCAACAATCCTTCCCAAGTCTCAATTCTTACCAAAACAAAATGTCATAACTTTTTAGAAAAATCATAACTCTTCATTTGTCATTCGCACCTTTCAAAACTCAACAACTTTAAGATTTAGCTTATAATAATACTTATTATTTAATTGAGCACATTGTACAACTTTAAAATTTGTCCCTAAGATCAAAATCTGATCGTTCTGTAATATGATTCATTTCTCTTGTGTTACGATGATATTATCTGTCTATATGATAAATTTAAATTTTAAACCATAGGCAGTTATTTCCTCCGTCAAACTTTACTTGGCCCATGTTAACTTAGCACAGGGATTAAAAAGTAGAAAATGATGGGGTATTTTTATTAAAGTACCCTTTGAATATAATAAATATTATGTATTGAAAAATGTAATGGAAAAATAACTATAATTAATGATAAGGGTAAATTAAGAATTAAGAGAAAATTCTTTCTTGATTTTATAAAGTGGACAAATATTGTTAGACATCTCAAAATAATATAAGGACCAAGTAAAGATGGACAGAGGAAGTATAAGAGATAAAAACAACTTGATTTAATCTTTTTAAAAAGCAAAAAACTTGAACTCAATTTTGACCAAGTATTACATAAAATTTTCTGAATAAATAATTGTTGTAACGAATAATTCACTCAACTACAATTAAGTATATCATAGAAAATGTCTCATTTATTTTCTTCTAATAACTTTTTGTGATACTTATACAAAATAATTTAATTAAAGATTATTTTGTTATGAAAATTAATCTAGTAACTTTGGCGCATTAAAGTAAATATCGAGTTACCTCCATAAAATTAACCAGATAAAATTAGATAATTCCTTGCTTTTCTTTTTTGATTCTTTTGTGCATCTATATTTGGCTTTATCTTTCTTGACGGATTGCAAAAGCATGGAAAAGCAAAATTGCTTTTTGACATATTCAATTGTTAAAGGTAAGTATCAACTATCAAAATCACGATGAAATTGTGACATATTTTTTATATAAATTATAAGTTAAATTTAAATTTAGGTATTTTTATATAAAAATATTATATATATATATTAATATAAATTTAAATTAATTAAGATTGAATATAAATATCGAATATCGTATGAAAAATAAAAAAAAATGTCAAAAGGGCAATAAAACCTAATAATAAATAAAGCAAGCTGACATTCCAGTTTCAATACGTTTTGTTTTCTTTTTACGTAGACAATGTGCCAAAATAATATTAACATAGAATAAGATTAAACAAAATTGAGTTTATTATTTATTTAATTAAGTGCTGGGACTTTACCTAAATCACCATCCAATTTTTAGTTTGTCCAATTCCATCTAAATAATGTTTACTGTTTAATAAATTAGGGATAATGACATGTTTACTTCATCTATTACTGATAAATTCTTATAGTATCTTTAAACTACTGTTTATAAATTGTAAAAACAAATGTATATAGACAAATTCGACACATCATATAAGTGTAAATAATTATTTTAAGTTTCATGTATATCTCTAAGAGCAAAAAAGAAGGAAAATCCAAACAAGTCATGGCACAAGAATCTAGTTAAATTTCATTGAAAGATTATCTTAAAATAATTAGGATATTTACAAATAAAATTATTTTTTTGAATTTTCATATGAATTTCATTGAAACCATTACATTGGAAATGGTTTTAAAAATTAGGCAACTTCAATATCTGGTAAAAAAATATCCATATTAAAAATAATTTATTATTATTATTATTATTATTATTGTTATTATTATTATTATTATTCTTTGAAATCATAAAAGTCCCCAAAATGTTGGAGATTTTTTTTTCATTTGGTTTGTGTTAATTAATTTGGTTTTAAATAAGTTGAATTTAATAACGTATGGAGCAATAAGTTAATCTCATATATATTTAGTTAAAAAGTTCATATATTTCACACCACGTTTTTTCTATTATTTAATAATAAAAGAGAGGCAATTATAAGCTTAAATTTAATAATGATTCAATAGCTAAAAAGAGGGTAAATTTAAATCATTTTTAATATAAATAAAAGGGTTTGATATCCTCGTTAATTTTATCATTTATAGTTGATATATTCTTTAGTATAAAAATAATGTATATATAATTTATATCATTATAAAAGTGACTCACATATATCTCTATAAGTGACTCATATATACTTTTTTATTCAATAAAAGTGAAAAAAATATATTTTTTTAAAAAATCATCTTGAGATATATGATCTTTCATGCATAATTTTTTTAATTATTATTATTTGAGTATCTCATTCTTATTTTTCCTTTTATTTTTTAGTATGAAAATATTAAAAATAAAATAAAAGAAGATAAATTTGTGACCCTTCCTCACTTACTACATAAGTGAGTAAACAAACAAATAACAACAATAAAATACTTACTGAAATTTTCTAAGCAGATAAATAAAAGAGATTAATTTTTTTTAGAAGTAATTATAATTTTTTACTCTAAATTAATTATAGTTATTTATCATAATCAAGTATGTTATATGGTGAGAAGAGATATTAGTCAATCATATTGTTAAAACTTTATGTATAAACACATCATTCATTTATTCATGGATTCAAGCTTCAGAAGTAAACTTGATCAAAAAAGTAAGATAATACTGTGTACAATAAATTTTTGTAGTCAGATAACAGAATATTTGATGCATCAATTTTATTCTTTTTTCCATTATTTATTATTACATAATAAATTAAAAAATTTATATTATTTGATTCTGGAATATGGTGTGACTTGCAATAAATGGTAATCAACTACCATAGTAGTTAATACTTAATTTACTAGATTTTATGAAAGCAAAAAACACCATGTACTTTTAGTTTTCTCTACGGGCAGGATCCAAAGAATTTTACACATTAAGTCGAATTGAATTACCTCTAAAAATTTAATCAAATTTTAAACATTATAATATGGGCAATATAATATTTTTTTTTCTTTTAGGTTGAATATTGAGAGGAAAAATGTGAGAAGAATTATCATTAATTAAGTAAAATTGATTAATTAAAAAATTGAGTCACTTGGTCAAATAAATAAATATGTCAAAACTGGATAATTACATTGAATTATTTAAAATAAAATATAAAATATTATATTACTAAAATCCCCCTTTCCTTTTTCTTTTTTCCAAAAAGAAAAATCTTTTTGTTTTATATTCTTTACGAATACTTTGAATAGAAGAATCTCCTTTTTAAGTACTAGCGTAACTTTATAAACAAATATACATATATTATTAAGCAAGAAATGATTCCTTAAAATTCTACCATAATTCTTAATTAAGAGATTTTTAATTTAAACTTTGAATATAAAAAAAAGTTTTGAGAAGGACATGTTTTCTTTAAAGGATATTATACTATGCAACTTGAATTTTGTTTTTTAGAATAATAAATTTAAATTAATTAAAATTTTAATAAATATCGAGGTGAATATTTATAACGCAGAAAAAGTGAAATTCTTTCTTAACTTCCTTTTCATAAGATTCTCATTATTGATATTTACGTCAATATAGAATTTTCTGTTCTATCCAAATGTGAAATTATCACTATAACGTTGTTTTATAAAATAATTTATGAAAATGAAAATCACAGTAATGTTATTTGTTAAAATAATTTCTAAATCCCTTAAAAGCAAATAATACCTGGAACATAAGGGAAAGTTCAATGTACCTTTGTACCTAAAATTTTATTATTACTATATATTTTTATCCTAAAAATATGAGACATGAATCTAGTTATATATTTTTTCGAAATTGTTATCGTAAAAAGGATTAAATTATACTATATTTGCATGTAATTACAGCGGATATGCTTAATTCAAGTAACAATATTATATCACAATTCGTTTATTAAATTGTTTGTTTGATCTTTTTCTTATATAATTTCTTATTTTTAATTCATATCTCGTTAATATTTTAATTTGTTATTTCTATACAATATAAAATAGTACTATATTAAGTTCAAAATAATATATTCTAACGCTCAAAAGACAATTTAAAAAAACACTAAAATGTAAGGTAAATAGTGACTAGAATATCCCTATCCAATTTTAATTTTCATAGTTTCTATTTTTAAATTTAAATTATGTAGACTTTGACTAATATTTTAATATCATTTTTTCATCATATTGATATATAAAAAAATTGTAAGCAATACTATTTTTCTTATAATTTTTTAATATATAAATTTTTATTTTAAATATCAAATTAATTTAACTTTATAAATTAATCAAATTAACTTTTCAAAACCATAATACAATAACTAAAATGGGACCAAACAAATACATACTAATATAACAATTAAATGGGACCAAAAAAATACATGCTGAATATTTTTAAAAATATTTAGTTATTGTATATTAACCTAACATCATGTAGCAAATAAATAAGCAAAAAATATGGTGCAGCTCAAGTCTCAATTTTAAATTTTGAATATGATTAAAAAATTTTTTAACCAAATATCTTAACTTTTAAGTTCTGAATATTAAAAAATTCTTCATAAATTCCTACTGATATTGAATTAAAGTTATTTTTTTATTTTATTTTATGTAAAATCTTTTGATTTGATATAATATTTAAGATAATAGAATTTTTTTAAAAATTTATAATCTAAAATTAATATTAAATATTTATATAATTAAAAATTATTTTATTAATAATAAAATAAATTTAAATATAAATTATTTTTTAAAATAAAATAATATCTTTTTAGAACGGACAAACAAATTATGCTACATAAAATAGAAGAAATAGATAATTACACTATAAACCTAAATTAATCACCAAAAAGGGTAAGACAAATTAGATTAGTCAACAAAAATAAAAAGAGAAACTCAATAATTACAATACCAAAGAAGAAGAACAGTGTGAGACAAACACTTGAAATTCCACTAGAAATAGAGACGTTACTTCTTAGGTGTATTTTCAATGCCGGCCTCTCTCTCTCTCCTCTCTTTCTCTCTCTAAAACCAGAGTGTTTCTCCATAACTCATAAACAACTCAAAAAGAAACCATCTTTTTCCTTCATTCTTTTGAGTCTTTGTGTTTCTTGAGAACCCTTTTGAGTATTTCTTTGTTTCGTGTGGATCTTTTTTGGGTTTCTTGAGGACCCTTGTGTGAATCTCTTTTGTGTTTTTTGAGGACCCTTTTGGGTAATTGTTTGTTTTGTGCGAATCTTTTTTGTGTTTTTTCAGGATCCTTTTGGGTAATTGTTTGTTTTGTCTGAATCTTTTTTGGGTTTTTTGAGGACCCTTTTGGGTATTTGTTAGTTTTGTGTGTGAATTGAAAGGGGGGAAAAGAAAAAATAAGAAACATGGTTGTGAAGATGATGAAATGGAGGCCATGGCCTGAATTATCTTCTAAGAAATTTGAGGCCAAAATCACTGTTAATTGTGTTAAAGGTCTCAACTTTTGTCAAGATTTTAAAAGATTGGTTGTTGAAATCAAGTGGAAAGGCTCAAAGGGTAATCCTTTGACTTTGAGTTCTCTCAAGAGGAAAAGTGTCAAGAAGAATTTCACAAAGGAAGAGTCTTTGAAGGATGATGGAGTTGTTTATTGGAATGAGGAGTTCCAAAGTGTTTGCAACTTTACTGTATCCAAAGAGATAGCATTTCATCCTTGGGAGGTTTCTTTTACTGTCTTCAATGTAAGATATCTCTTGCTTTGGGAAATTATGATTTTTGGTTTTTGCTATTCTTGTTTGGTTGTTTTTAAAATTGAAAAAGAATTTGATCTTGGAATAAGAACTCAATTTGTTGATCCAACAAATTGTTGAGAAAGTGATCAAAGGCCTTGACTTTTGGTGTGAAAGCTTGACTTTTTATTGGCCATGAAATTATTGTATTTTTTATCCAGGAATTAAGCTTTTCTTGATCAATGTCCTATTCATGAATCATGATCATATAACTTAATTTCTAGAATCTCATAAAATTTGTAGGATTTTTTGGCTTTTGTTTGATCATTCTCCTCCGGATCTCTATGAGGTAGTGGTAGATTCCACTGGGTATGTTGTTGTTTGATCATTCTCCTTTGGATCATCCAATTATTAATCTTGATCAACTATAGCCTGTGTCCTACAAGTGAGGTCAAGGGAAGTTAGCGTGTATGCAGACGTGACCCTTACCTTAGGATGTAGACAAATTGTTCCTGATAGACCCTCAGCAAAAAAAAATAGCATAATCTTGAGCCTCCTTAAATTAGTAGAGTTCTCTCTGGTCTTTTTGTTTGTTGTTACATGGTTCTGTATATAGCAAGAGTATTTGTGTTGGCCTCTGCAATAACATGCTAGCAAGAGATCCCTGATGGAAGTCAGGACCAAATCTGTTTTCACTTAGAGTTTAATTACAAACATAAGGGTGAGAATTTTGGATTAGAAAAAAGGTTTATTTTATCTCAGATAATGAAGATACTATTCTAGACATGCTGTGGGAGTCAAAAGCTAATTAAGCTTTCTTGAATTAATGATTACTTATGTTGGACCCACCTTAATGGTCAGACCTACTAATATTCATTCATATCATTATTAATTTCCCTACATATGTGGCTATACATTTTGTGAAAATATAATATTGTTGGCCTATTCTGTATATTTCTTTACTGTTTTGCGAAATGATAGGTTAGCCTTTGGAGAATATGCCTTTCTTTAGTTGGTTTTCTTTGGTCATCTAGCATCTTTTGTTGCTAAGAAGGAAGTTTAAAAGGAAAGAAGAAAAGATGAGCCTTTCTTTAGTTGCTTTCTTTGTTCATCCGGCATCTTTTTCTTTTCAATTCACTGTTTTATTCAGTTGCATACTTGTGATATTCTCTCTGTAAGTTGCTTGATAGTACTTATTCATGTTTATTGTATAAACAGGTTACGAATAAAAGATCGAACCATAAAGTCCCCATAGTTGCTGCTGCATCATTGAACATTGCAGACTTTGCTTCAGAAGCTAGGGAAAAAGAAGAAATTGAAATAGTTATTCCCTTGGAAGCCTGTAGTGGCGGTATTAAGAGCAACCCTTCACTTTGTGTAAGCAAAAAAAATTTGCTCGATCTACATTTATAGTCCCTTTTTTCCCCTTACTTTTGGCTAAATGATAGATTTATATATGGCAGTTGTCTCTCAACCTTGTTGCATTGGGGAATGCTCACGAAGCCTCAGAAACGATGCCAAAGTTTTTCATGTCTGCTCCAGTATCTCCTTCCCCTGCTGAGGTTATGTCGACAGACAGAAATGAGCTTTCTGCTTTGAAAGCAGGTCTGCAGAAAGTTAAATTTTTCAAGGGATTATCTACCATGCGACGAAAGAAGGCGTGTCATGAAGAGGAGGGAAGTGATGGAAGGAACTCGGTCAGGAGTGAGGATACTGATTTTGTGTACCCTGTTGATACAGATTCACTTGGTGATTCGGAGGATGGTGAATCAGAGGAAGTGAAGGAGGATATGATTATGCGGAAGTCATTCAGTTATGAAACACTTGCCTATGCGAAGTATGCTGGTGGATCATGCTATGCGAACATGAGTGGCAGTGAAGATGAGGATTTGTTCTATTATAGCCATGACAAATCTGTTGCAGGGCATGTGTATGCCGAGGGTGCAGCTGGAGAAGGTCATAATCAATATTCACAGCAGAGTTCAAAACGCAAAATTCTCCCTTGGAGGAAGAGAAAGTTAAGCTTCAGATCTCCTAAAACCAAAGGGGAGCCGTTGTTGAAGAAGCATTATGGAGAGGAAGGTGGGGATGATATAGATTTTGATCGCCGACAGCTTAGTTCCTCTGATGAGTCTTCTTCAGGGGTATGTCTCCGTCTCTCTTACTTTTATTTTTATCTAAGATCACTCCAGTATCCCAATGAATTTACACGGGGGGAATACTAGTCATCTCATAAAGAGCTTCAAAAAATTGCTAATATTCATCACTATCTAGTCTATATAGTGCTAACGAGTTTCTGCCAATTGAAGTTTATGATGAAATACGGTTAAGTTGTCCCTAATACAACTTCTTCGGTTGATGAAGTTTTTATCCCATTTAACAATACCCTCTAACTCTTGCAGTGGAGAAAATCTGAAGAAGGGTCAACTGTGAATCGATTTTCAGTTTCCGAGTTTGGAGATGACAGTTTTGCTGTTGGTAGTTGGGAACAGAAAGAGATAGTAAGCCGTGATGGGCAGATGAAGCTGCAGACTGAGGTCTTCTTTGCTTCGATTGATCAACGAAATGAGCGAGCTGCAGGTGAAAGTGCTTGTACAGCCTTGGTTGCTGTCATTGCTGATTGGTTCCATTCCAACCCTGAAGAAATGCCCATCAAGTCCCAGCTCGACAGCCTTATCCGTGATGGTTCACTAGAGTGGAGGAATCTCTGCGAAAACGAGACCTACAGGGAGCGTTTCCCAGATAAGCATTTTGACCTTGAAACTGTGGTCCAGGCTAAAGTACGCCCTCTCTCAGTAGTCCCGGAAAGATCGTTCATTGGATTTTTTCATCCGGAAGGAATCGAAGATGCGGGATTCGATTTTCTCAAAGATGCCATGTCCTTTGACAACATCTGGGATGAGATTTCTAAATCTGTTCAAGAGAGTCCTAGTCATGGCGAGTGCTTTGTTTACATTGTGAGTTGGAATGACCACTTCTTCATCCTCAAGGTTGAAAGAGATGCATATTATATCATCGACACACTTGGTGAGAGACTTTATGAAGGCTGCAATCAGGCTTTCATCCTCAAATTCGACAGAGACACTACAATTTTGCAGCTACCTAACACAAGTCAACAATCAGATGATAAACCAGCTAGCACTAAAAAGGAGCAAACTGATATAAAGCAGGCTACTACCAACGAAGGGAAAATTGTCATAAATGACACCAACGAAAAGATGGAAGAAACAACCATTGCCTGCAGAGATAAAGTACCTGAAAGTGAGGAAGAATCAAGCCTTGTTTGCAAAGGCAAGGACGCCTGCAAAGAGTACATTAAGAGTTTTTTGGCAGCAATTCCCATTAGGGAATTACAAGTTGATGTGAAGAAAGGGCGGATGGCATCTACACCACTTCATCAGAGGCTGCAAATTGAGTTCCACTATACAAAGAGCTTGAATAGCACTGAGTCGGAATCTGAATCATCCTCGGAAGAACTGACTAATAGTAACTTGGTATTACCATCGTCAGCAGCAGCGGCAGCAGAGTAAGCGCTGATTTACTAATCCAAGTATACATACTTAACATCACTAATCCTTCTTTTTTGTGTTTCTACATCTAATTTAGTAGCTCTTGTTAATGTTTACTTTTCCTCACTTATATTAGGGGGATTTAACAATGTAAATGACTGGAAATGCCCATGAGTACAATGCTCTTTGTTCTCTCTAAGAGGGGGACATAAATAAAGAAGTATTATGATTTCTATACTGCTCGCAACTTTTCATTTGTCTCGAAACCATACAACAACATACCCAGTGTGATTTCGCGAGTGGGGTATGGGAAAGGTAAAATGTATGCATACCTCACCACTGTAGAGATAGAGGGGCTGTTTCTGAGAAAATTCCGGTCTCAAGAACCAAGCCCCATAATCAGATAATTTGTCTCTAAACCATCAGTGGGAATAATACTAACACCACAAAAACATTGTCAAGAGGTTTTGTGCACATATTTATTGCTATCTAGCATACAGTATTGCTGTTACATTTGTTATGGCCTTATACTAGGCTGGAATATGAAACAGGAAAAGTCCGCTATGCATACATCACTCACCCTGAGAAAACGTTAACTCCCAATTTATGTGACTATTTGAATGCAATGTTTAAGAGAGTATAAGCGACATGTATGGTTAGATTCCATTTGCACTAGGTAGGCCCTATCATATTTTAAACAAATTTTTCATATATCTCCCTCCAGGCAGGAAACATTGCTCTAACAAAATGATGCCAAAATCAAGTACAACTTAACCTGAACATTTTGTGGATGACAAACTCACAAAGAGAAACAATAAACGAGTAAATGGGAGCGAAGAGAGGCGTTACGAGTTCATACTCAAACCAAGAAATTAGTAGATACACTGGTCCTTGTAGCAGCTTAGTGGTATCATCAGTACCTTGTAAGGTAGGTAGTCTTTAAATGGTTGTAAGAATCTTACAAAAGGAATAACCACTTCGTTGTGATTGCAACAAAGCTAAAATTATCAGCTACGGAGCAATACAACGAGTTCCTAAATGAATTATTTCCGAAGGTAAATCAATCTTCTCTAAAGTGGAGATTTCACTCCATTCTCTGCATATGAAAGCCTGTAGACACTGCCTGGATTGAGGTTAGTGCCTGATGGTGACAGCAAATGCTGAGAAATTGTCGATATTAGAAGTGCTACTATGCATCTTGAATGGAGATCTTCTAGCCACGATTTCTTATAAGAATGCAAAGAGAGTTCATTCGTGCTGATTGCCAATCCAGGCAAGAGAAATAGTGTCTTGCGGGGAGCAATGCATGCAATTCAATCGCTTTCTGTTGAACAGAGATGAGACGCAAGCTTGAGTACTCCATGCATGGATGCATCATTCTGCGATGAAACAAAAAGATGAGTGGACACAGGACAAGGCAAATGACAAGCAATTTAGAGTAGGCGAATAAATTCAACTCAAAGTGTGTCAAAGAATTTCTTACCAGATAGAGAATGTCGAATGCTTTTCGGTAGCTGTCTAGAGAATCTTCCACTCTGTCATTCCTGCAACAATCTCTAAGTTTAGCATCTGCTGCATATTAAAATCATGGAATACGCTACAGGAAAATTAGACATTAAGGGTATGTTTGGTACGGAGGAAAACATTTTCTGCCAATTTTCACAATTTTGGTTGGTCAAAATTCCTAAAGGAAACAAGCTCCTTGAAAATGAGGAATGATGCATCCATGCATGGAGTACTCAAGCTTGACCATCCCACCCCCGAATCCCAACTCTCCACCCTATGTCACCCTCATGGTGTTCTGCTATATTAAATTTAAAGGCTCTTGGGATAATATTTTCTTGCTTATTTGCCAAACACTAGAAATAAGTAAGACCAATTTTTTTTCAAGAAAACATTTTTCTTCAAACCAACCACACCCTAAATCAACATGACTAAAATGTTGCACAATGTAAGCCTGGTCTTGTTCTTGTGAAACTCAGTAGTAGGAAACTTCAACAAATGCTTCGAATTCCAAACCATTCTTTATGCAAAAAGAGGGGCTTTCATCATCATTTACATTTGCCATAAAAGATGGAAAGCATTTATCAGGATAAGAAAACATATTGAGGATCGGAATAGGCAACCCAACAACTGAAACCATGTCTGCAGTCTTTCATTTTGCCCGTAATTGACATGGAATTCAGTTCAGTGCATTTTCTGTCACCTGTCCCAAATGAAATTGTGAATAAGTTGAAAATCATAGTCAAACCAAAAGCCCCATATGAATTACTGTTTACTTTTAAATTTTTTTGAGTGAGAACAAAGAAACAATGCTACAAAAGTTTTTCATTCAAAAACTGGAAGTTCCTAATGTAAGAAAATATCTTGTAAAACCATTAGGGAAAAGATTCTGGGAAGTCATATCTATACAAACTTCAGCAGGCAATCTGTGATAGCCTCCTCATAATCTCAAACTCTACAAAATCCACAGTTTAACAATTTTTTCATGTTTCCAAAAGAGTGAAAAGTATTGTGTTGGAAGCTTATTGACCTTGAAAAGATTAAAAATCTGACGAAGGAAGTCGAAAATTGCTCCTTCGTAAACTTGTAAGCCACAAATTCAAAGAGTAAAGATTACCTCATCGTAAAAGAGAAAAGGTAAGGCTTGGTACTATATACCTTCACTCTCTCCCTACCTAGACTAATTAGGGAGGGAGCACTACATGCAATGGGGTAAGTCATTTCCTAACCGTTGAATATCGATTCATAGGACTATGTGTCACCTATCTAACTAGAACTCTTCCAAGATTTCAGAGGATAAAGAAGTGGGCTGAGAGAGAATTGATGCTCACTAGTGTATTTTTTGCGGTTGCAATTTCCTTTCAGTTTTTAGGACTTGTCAACCCGTTTAGAGAGTCGGGATAAATGTTTGTAGTTGGAATACAGATTCGTATGCCAGCAATATCAACTCATTTCATCTTAATGTTAATGACTTGAAAATTTTGAACAACTCTAAATATGGAAACTTTTCTTAGAGAGGCTCAACGCCTAGCTGAAAACGATTTCAACTCCAAATATCCAATCAATAGTAGAACAATTCCAACTTCCTTTATGGGATGTGGTACTTAATTTTCTAACTATGGAATTGCAATGTACAACAATTATAATTACAATACATTTACCATGGATATCACATGACCAACTTGAGGTGAGACAAAGTAAAACAAAAATGACTTCATTCTATGAGGAGTGTTGTGATTCATGATATCTCAGTATTGTTTAAATTTGAAGAATAAGGACACCTGATGAGATACTTACAGAAAACCCACAGATATTCTTGTTTCATAGTCTAAGCCATCAGACATTCCCAAGTCTCCAATGTGGTCACCAAGAAGTAGCACATTAGTTCTCTTTTTTAATGCAGATTTCTCATCACTCGGTCCATTCACGTCATTACAATCATCATGAAGTGGTGCAGCCATGTCAAGTGCATGCTCATTCTTGTTGAGTACATGGATCGTCTTACCTGCAGGTTACAGTTAGCGTTCTTAACTTAAAAAAAAAAAAAAGATGTAAAAATGATCACAATACAAGAAATATATGTGCAATTGCCTTTGCTTGTAAGACTTGCCATTCCAGTACAGACCAAATATGTGTAAAAGCTTAGTATCTAGCAGTAAGTAGTAGTCAAATATGTCCAACCAATGATCAGGTATTAATCACTTTGTTACAGGGCTTGAACTCCACTCCTAAACTAATCTATATTACATACAGAAGTCTTAATTATGTAGACTTTTAGTGTTCAGGTGATTTCATGTATTAGATTTCCCTCCTTACGTTACCCTGATAAATATCCAAATTTATGGAGGGTTAACCATATTTATTTGGTCCTTATAAGTAGAAAGATTAAAACAAAAAAGAACATAAAAGAACTTGTCTTGGTTTGTTTCAATCAATCAATCAACAGTGCTTTAATGCACCAATCTACTAGGGGTCACTAATTAAAATCCTCTTTATATATACTGTATTTTGGCACACTTCTTTTTTTTTTTTTGATTAATTAATTGATTCCATTCATGACATTAGGAAAATGCAAAGTAGTTACAAAAGAGAGAGCACTAGTATGTTATCTCTAGTACACTATCATAGAGCAAACAAAATCTAAAAAGCTATCAGGGGAATCCATTGGGGACAAAAAAAACCCAACTATATAAATACAAAAGACATTTAGCTTTAAGCATAGATTGGCCAGTCGAGAGGCAATACTGGTAAGCGATTTGTCTTTTAAGGCAAATTAAGAGCTCTCTCAAACTAGTGGCTCCCTAAATTTCACACTAGCCCTACCAAGAGTAACAGCTATATCTCAATCCCAAACAAGTAGAGGTCAGATATATGAATCGCCATTGACCATGTTTCTCCATTTAAGCTTGAAGAAGATGAAATTAGCTAAATATTTTTTTAAAATGATAATAATGACAATATCAAAGGTTCTCTGTATTTTTAGTGGCATATTAGTCTACAATAAAGGTCAAAATACTCCTAAAAAGCAATAGATTCAAAATCAACATATTAACAAAACTAAAACCTATTCACAACTGGTGATACCCGCTTATATGGATCTTTTTCTTCGATTATGTCCTATTCTTATCTAAGTCTGTATTGATTCTAAGAAATCTTAGGTCTTTCTAGGCAACATCCATCCGTATTATGTTACATCTACTTCAACCTATTTTAACACCTTCACTATAGTATCATACCTATGGACCGGTGCATTTGTAGGTTGTTGCATGACATAACCGAACCATCTCAAGCAACCTTTCATTTTATCCTCAATGCGTGTTACTTGCAATGTCATTAGTTCTATCTTATCTAAATCATGTATGACCGAAACATCCACCTTAGCATCCCTATGACCCTATTGTTGCAGCATAACTTTAGCTTTCACAGTTGACCTTATCCAAAAAAAAAAGAGAGAGAAAAGGAAGGGGGAGGCCGGGACTTTAAGGGCCCAACATTTACTACCATATACTGTTGCTGTTTATACACCAATAATGTAAAAAATTTCACTTATTGATCTGTAGAAACAGGTAATACCCTCTTTTCTAAGTTACCGATAACATTACAAAAATTGCTTGTGGTTGGTTGTTTTATAACCTGATAGTTAAAACTCTTAATGTTGTCGATGTGCACGAAATTAGAACTCTTTGTCAACTTGTTTTTCCATGGAGGAAGAGCAGAGTATTCCTCCATTGAAGCTTACACTTACGACAAGTGGACAATTCCTAAACTTTAGAGGAATAGCTAAAATTTGGTACAGATAAACACACAGTGAAACTAACCATCAGTGGAAACTGCTTGAAGTACTTTCTAAAGTAAGTAAAAAAGCACCTCTATATGGTGAAAGGTGATACCTTTAAATGACTGTAGGCGGCCATTTTCGTCAAACACCATCCTGTTGGAGACAACTCTAACATTCTTGAAAGATCTATGAACTTTCTGCTTCAGCACCTGACAGATCAAGAAGATGAGAGAATCATATCTAAAGCCAAACTGGACAAACATAACAGGATCACATACACCTGTTATGATCAAGACCACTGATAATCCTTAAGAACTAACCTCCTCTATTATGTCAGCTAAACCTGCAGAGAATATAAGAACAGGAACACCTTTTTCCTGCATACCAAACAATCCCAACTCATTACTGAAGCAATCACATGACATAGAAGGAGGTATTCTTCTGTAAAGAGCTCTTCTGGGATATATTGACTACTAAATTTCACATTAGCATGAATTTGCAACAACAGAAAATGGAATCCAACGCAGCATTTAGTAATATCTCAGTTCAATTTCACTTTCATCTAAAACAACATTTGAGCTGTGGTTAAGCCTGACATTCTAGGACTTTCAAAAGCCGAAAAAGCAAAAACAGAAGAAAAGAAAATAATAAGTACTTGGAATGTATTCTGGCTATTTGACAGACTAATACCATCAAATTTCTTTCCAATAATTTAGATGACACAAGGAAATCACAATGGTTCTTATTTCTTACATTGGCCTTCATCAACATCATCCCAAGATGTCTCAGAAAATAACTGATAGTGGCTATACTGTACCTCCAAAAGTTCAAAAAGTTCAGTTACACCATCCCTGAATGCAACTGTAGCTTTAGCCACGGAATTTTGAATTCCATCGTATGTAACGCCTCCTTCAATGAGAAGAGCATGTGTTTTTCCCCACCTGCAGAAAATAAGTTAGACATTAAAACATAGGCTGTGGTACTACAATCCCTTTAATTTCACCAGTCAGATGATTGTCCCCATTTACTGATATGAGGGAGCTGGATTTAACTACTACATTTACAATTCAAATGTAAATATTATATCGGAACTTCATATTATGTATTTCACTAGTCAATAACTCAAAATGCAATATATGGCACGAATTTGAACCTGATTCTAGCAGTACAAAATCATAACACATACCACTCTTCCATGAGCTTGGTTTTCTCATCAAGGGGAATAGTCGGATCAAATTCTAAGGGATGATAATACTCAAATAACTTCTGCCTCTTGTCATTGTACTCAGGATCCTCCTGCTGTAAAATATTATGACTGCCTACAAAATTCGTTATTTTGACAAGTCCTTCACTTCTGACCTAAGAAACATATATCAAATTGTATGCTATTGAATAACTGTCTGATCCAGACAAGCTATTGGAATAGGATAGTGTTGTATGAAGTGGATAACATACTTTGGCCTCGACAACCATCAATCCAGTACTTTGTCAACGTGGCATCAAAATCTGCAATTACCTAGAATGTTGAAATAGTCAGTAAGTAAAAGGAAAAAACCAATTCAGAACAAGGTGAAATATGCATGGGCATGTGTGAAATGTTCGAGACTCTAGCTAAGACAAGTACTTTACATTTATAAATGCCAATAGTTCTGTACGTAGGTCATACAAAACATGGACTAATTTAAGCAGATGCAAGTACACAGCAGATTCAGGAAGTACCAGAGGCAATGAGCTAGCCACATGTACCCTTAACCAAATCATAGGGGTCATTTGGTTCGTGGAATAATTATGCCAGGATTATAGTCCTAAGATTATAATCCTTGGACTAATTTAGTCCACCAAGGAGGTTGGATAAAATAATACCAAATTGAGTGGGAAAAGGTGGGATATCTAGGATTTAGTTTGGATTAGATTTATACTGTGTTTGGTTGATGGTACAAATTTATTACCATCAACAAAACACAGTATAAATCTAATCCTTAACTTAATCCTACGATATCCACCTTATCCCACATAACAATCGACCCCTTAATACTCTTCACTCTTCAGCACTTAAAAGAAGCTATACGTCAGATAGAAACTTAGGAAAAGTGCGTATAGTTGATCCTGGATAACAGAACTTTTCTGGAAGCATGCCATGACTTATACAAATGCAATCAGTTAGATTCCACTTCTAAAAGTACATCCTGCTTACAAGCAATTGAAATACTTCATATACACATTTTCTTTGTAGCTTATATAAGGACCTAGTTATTAGTATATGTAGGTACAGGCTCAGGTAACCACTTACAAGTTTACCAAATCACAAATTTAACATCACAGCCAAGAAGTAGGAGAACGTTAAAGCTACTTCATCCTCACACATAATATAATGAATGAAGCTTTAAACATGAAATAACAAGTTATTGATGAAGTTCTTGGGGGTCCCCAACCGAAAGGCGCTAGACAGATTAAGGGCAAGCAAGATAAAAATAGCAGTTGGCCCTATGTGTAAAACCTTGTCACGAGAGAGTCTTTAAAACCTTGTCACGAGAGAGTCTTTCTCCAATGAGAACAAAGAAAGTTTTTGGGCAAGATAAGAAAGGAACTCGCCCTTTGACACCAAGGGATAAAAGTTGATTGCTGGTGATGACTTGGTGAAGGGAATCTTCGAGAGAAGGTTCTTGAAAGTTCAAAAGAATAAGGCAGAGGAAGGGCTAATTCTAGAAGATAGTAAGCCCTTTCTTCAGAATAATCACTTAGGTTATCACCTTGCGCACGTCTCAAAAAGACTTTGGCGCCTTCCCTACAGGGACTGAGTCTTGCTTCTATTGCCTTAGCCTTTCTATGCCCCATCTTTCCTTCTCTGGGATAGGCACCTAAGAGCAGACTCAAAAGGGAGAGCATGGTCTTGGGTTTAGTCTAAAAAATTATTCACATCGATAGGGGGCAGGGAACCAATAAGAAGCATTTCCAAACCTATCAAACAAACTATAAGTTTTCCTTTCTGTGTGATGGGGGATAAAATACTCCCTACATAACAACTCTTTTCACGGAGAAACATTGTATTATACAAGTGAATGCCAAACTTCTTTTTCTGGTCTCTCCCAAAAAGAGTGTATCTTTTATATTAAGTAAGTTTTCCATTTCCAACATTTATATTTCTTAAACTTGGAGCTCAGTCAAACTAAGACACTTAAATTGGGACCAAAAAAGGACACATACTCAAGAAATTAGAAATTCAAACCAATAAGCAATGTGAACAAACACATAAAGCTCATAACTTTTGGGACTGAACCCTCCAATCACGCATTGTTCTCAACATAATTCATCAACCCAACACTGTAAACATTCACCTGTAGCTTTGCAGGACCAGCCAGGCGAATTGCAGATATTTTCTTTTGCAACAAATTAGGATCATCCACTACAACTTGTGACTCTGAGCCATTTACAACTATTTTCTCCATTTGTCCCTGATTTTTACCACTATGATTGCAACACCACACTCTACACACACATATATGAAATGGGTCATCAATTAAACCCCAAAAAAATCAAGAAAAAAATGGTTACATGCATATAGACAAATGTATTGTACATAATTCGTATGTTTTCATTGTAATGATTACATTTAGCGTATGTAAAAAATATAAGAAAAATTATATTAACCTGAGATTGAAGGGAAAAGAGAAGAAGAGAGGAAAAGGGTTGGAGAAGGAGGTCCTGAAAATGGTGAAGATGTGATTATAATGATGAAGCCGATAACCCATAGAGAAAAGAAAGGAGCTACGCAAAATAGTACTACTATTAACACTTTTTTGTGCCACTCTTTTTTATAGTTACTTTATTGTGTGTTATTTTACTTGACACATATATCAAAAACTAGTTATAAGACTAGATGCTAACACGGGTTGAACATATATTTTTTTTATCTTGATTTATACGATATTATTAAATTTTTAAGTTTTAAGTTATTAATTATTATAATTTATATTATATTTTATGTTATTCGTAAATTTTATTAATTTTATTCTAACTTATATTGCACATATAAAATTTGGTGAGTCAATCAAAATTTTATTTAATTTTTTAGATAGTTTGATTTGTTGCAATTTATAATTTGTTTTATATAAGTTTTAAATAATATATGTTATTTCTCTATTCTAAATTTTGTGACACTGATAAAATTTTAAGAATTATAAGTACGATTGAAACAACTGAGAAAATAATTAATAGAAATGATAAAATAGAATCAAACAACTGAAAGAAGCACATCAATCAGCAAAGCAGGTAGCTAAAGCATGTATGTCGACCGCAAGGTACCTGCTTATTGCCGCTTATATATATGTAATAGATATGTTTTGTTTTTAATTAATTTATTTATTTTAAGAAATCAAGATATTTATATTCATCCCTTTAATTCTATTTTTCTTTAAATCTTATTTATTTTGATAATACTCTTTTGTCTGATAATGGTTATCCACTACCGATTTAGCATAGAATTAAAAAGCAATAAATGATAAAAATAACTTTATCAAATTATCATTTGAATATAATAATAAATACAATATTTTGGAAAACATGATAAGGAAATGATGACAATTAATGATAGGGGTTAATCGGAAATTAAGTATAAAACTATTCAAATTACCCTTTACAATATCTTGAAAAATATGATAAGGAAATGATGACAATTAATGATCGGGGTTAATAAGATATTAAGTATAAAACTATCTTTTAATTTAATAAATTAGATAAATATTATTAGACATCTATTTTTAATATAATGGACAAGTAAGAAGGATTGAGGGAGTATGTTTCAAAAAGAATATTTTTTTGCCTTTTTTAGTAATTTTTTAATTCTAAATTTTTTGTGCGATATATATTAGACTACAAAATTAAAGAACATTCTGATACACTTGATATATCTTTATTAAGACAACAAGATTAAAAAAAAAAAATTTTGGTTACATTGTAAAATTCTATGTCAAATCAAGTTAGAACAAATAAATTAAACAAAAGGATTATTTTTTCTTTTATCTTATTCTTAATAATATATTATAATTTTGTAAAATAATAATTGTCAAATTTAGAATTCAAAACATCATTAGTCAGGTAAGTTTAGTAAACTCACCTTTTATAATTGAAATTTTCTTAAAGAGTGTGGTAGATCAACAAGGATCAAATAATATAAAATGAAGATAATAACAAATTTTAATTATGTCCTATTTTTGTCGCCCCATATAAATGTGGAGTAACGTGGTAGGTTGCTGCAGTATCTACCACCCATTCAGAATCTTCTCTTGAGACGTGAAGGCATGTTTCATTATGGGTTGAACAATAAGCTACATCATCAAGAACACCAAGAAAGAGTGTAATGTGTGAGGTTGAAAGTTGTTTTGTAAATCTATTCTTGTAAGTAATAGAAGGAATTTTTTCTCTCAAATTTGTGTTTACCAATGCTCAATTGGTCCTTTGGCTTCAACAATAAATAAGACCTACCTTATATTTTATTTTTTGCACGAATCCAATATTGAACAACTTTCAAACAAAAAATATATCACTTCTTGTTCGCTTTGCATTCAAATATAATTAATTAAAAGTTTGTCATTTTTAGCATTTGTTTCAGACATGTATGATTGAATAGACCTATAAAAATAATAATTGAAAGGATGTTAAATGAATTTGTATCTAGTGGTTTGGAGGTTTCAAATTCGAAACTTCTTACCAACAAAGCAGGGAATTTGCTTGTTGGGTTGAGCTTGTCACACTCTATATGATTTGTGAGCTATTACATAGAAGCGAAGGAATTTACTATGTGCGCAATCAAATGATAGCGACGGTAAGTTTTCTTTTGTCATAGAAATTTTTTAAAATATTTTATTATATCAATAAATTAATGATTGAAGTTTATATTTTATAATGCATGCAATTTTATATTTCAAATTTGAAATAACATAGAGTAGATTTGGAGGAAGCAATATAAAGTAAAATATGTGGTCCTTCCTGACAAGCACAGATGAATTATCTACTTTTGTTAGCACCTAATGATGGTTGCTAATTGCTCAAGCTTCCCAGTATATAGTTGGTAAATTTCAGTATATAGTTGGTATTTGGCCATAGATATTGGGTTGAATTTTGAAAATTTATACATTTATTTGGTCATATATTTTGGACTTTTTTGTGGTCTTTGAAATTTTCGCCGATAAAAACTTCAAATTCTATTAAACTAAAATGCATGTCCAAACACAAGTTTATGTCCAAAAGTTTACTACTTAAAAACCTCAGATTTTCAAGTTTCAACATCAAGATCTATGGCCACGCTGGAATTTCAATTCAAGCAAAATACTAATTTCCCATATAAACGAGATAGGTCAGCAAAGCCTATGCGGGCGCGGAGAAGGAAAGGCCAAACACTTTGGCTTAACGGGAATGAGCAATGACGAAATGAGAAGATGAAATGCATCGGGCATCGCACCCGCATTTAGAAAGAAGGGTCGAAGATTTTGGGACTGTAGCTTTCTTCGTTCCCCCTTTGTTTGCCTAGCAAGCAAAGATATACCTCCATAGAAAGGATGATTCATTCGGATCGACATGAGAGTCCAACTAAATTGCCAGAATAACCACATATATTTTAGTTCCACAGCTTTACATATAGAAAATTGTTGTCACAATCTATTATAGAAGTGAATAACACCAAAGATGCAAAAAAAGAAGTCGAAATTATCTTTCCCTTTTGCAGATTTGGTAAAGAGAGTTGTGTTGGAACTCAAATTCATAAGGACATAAATCTCAATTGAATTTCCTTCAAGAAGCCACGGCCTCAACCTCCCTTGTTCATACAAACAATAACAATGATAATATATTCGCTGAAATAACACATATTAGGATCTGGAGAGTAGTGAGTGTACGCAGATTTTACGACTATCTCATCGAAATAGAGACTAGTTTTCGAAAGATCCTTGACTTGTGCATGCAATATCAATATTTCCTCAACTCCACCAATGTATCTTTCTTTAATAAACATCCTTAGAGCTTCCCCCTCCAAAATTTCTCCATAGCTCCTCCATAAACTCAGAGTGCATCGAAAATGTCCCTCTTGAAGAACATAACATGAAAATCTCTAACAAAATCTAACTAATATACAATTCAGTGAAATCTCACATATTAGGATCTAAGGAGGAGAGAGTGTGTACGCAGATCTTACACTACCTCATGGAGATAGAGAGATTTGTTTTCAAAAAATCCTTGGCTTGTGCATGCAATGTCAATATTTCCTCAACTCCACCAATGCATCTTTCTTTAATAAACATCCTTAGAGGTACCACTTCCCCATCCAAAATTCTCCATAGCTCCTCCACAAACTCCACAAACTCAGAGTGCATCGAAAATGTCCCTCTCTATGAACATAATGCGAAAATTCTCTAACGAAAATCTAACTAATATACATCACTACTAAGGTTTGTGGTGGAGTGTTGTATATACTTCTTCATCCTTAACCAGAAGTGAGCCCTGGCTATGGAGTCACATTTGGTAGGGAAGGCTTTACTTACACAATGAAGGATTTTCCTATTCGAATTCAAGTTTAATCAGACTCCAATATATAGGTACTAGATATTGAGTGGAAAACCAAAACAAAAAGAATTTATACAAGTAATGAATAGGGACTCCACCATCTTTCATTCTAAACACCAAACATGCAAGAAACATGACATTGTCTTTTCCAAAAGACAAAAGAATGTTACACCCTCAAATGTGAGGGATACAAAAAGGAACAAAACAATCAATTGAATAATTTTTCAACAGCAATAAGGACATACAATCAATCCATTTTCATTGCATTCAGGGCATTTCATTAACTCACCCTCATCACCTTCAAGAACAATTTTCTGACTTCCGTTGCACTTGAAACACATAATAAACCTCATTCCTGCACAGCCTTCACATGGACATTGAAAATTATCAATTGGAATTCCTTCAAGAAGTGGCCTAAACTTCCCTTGTTCATGCAATGTCAATACTTCTTCAGCTCCACCAATGTACCTTCCTTTAATAAACAGCCTTGGTGGCACAACTTTCCCATCCAAGAGTCTCCACAACTCCTCCTTAAACTCAGAATGCATCGAAATGTCCCTCTCGAAGAACATAACACGAAAATTTTCCAACAGAAACCGAATACTATGACAGTCCTCGAACGTCTTTCGTATCCCTCTAAGCCCTGTTGAATAGAGGATTACTGAATCATATCCTCCTGGTGGACACTTCTGTTCAAATTCCAACAAGGGGTCTACAATTTCCTCGATTTTTCGAGCTTTTAAAGGCGGTTCCTTTTCTTCATCATCATCTTCTAGTGGTTTGAAAATCTTTTCTTCAATCTTGGCCTTCCTCTCTTCTTCTTGAGCTTTGACTACCATGACTGCTTCCTCAAACAAAGCAAGAAGCTTTGGATCAAAAAGGGTACCTGAATCCAAATCCGGCCGCCTAAATTTCGATACATCAAAATCTAATAAAGGAGTAGTAAAATTCTCATCAAAAGTCTCATTCTTTGGCTTCAATGGGCTTAAAGGTTCAGACTTTTTCACCTTTACAAGAACAGGCTTTATATTCTCTTTATCGTCGATTTCCATTTCTTGATCTTCAAGGTCCTTCATTAGCTCAGCAACATCAATAATCTCAGCTGCTTGATCCTGAACATCCTTATCGGGATCTTCATGTACCTGAATAGGAGTTAATGGAGAAGAATTCGATTTCGGTAGCGAAGCATGAATAAACCCCTCTGATGCATTTGAATGAAGGATTCTTTCTGGTTTCAAATACCCAATTGTCTTCATTGTCTTCAATTTCTTCAGCAACTTTCCCTTCATACTCTTCATTTCTTGAAATCTGCAGATTCTGCAAAATGGGGTTTTGAAAAAGATTCAAGATTTGGGATTAACCATGGGAGAAACTTGTTGGGTAGCAAAAATCTTGGATTTTAGTGAGTGAAAATTTCTTGTTTTCATGTACAGAGAAGAAAGATGATGCTGAGGTGTGTTAACGGCTAGAAACTGATGAGTCACTTTATTGAATTTGAAAATTATTTTTTGGGGGGAGGGAATTATTATCATGGTTTAGGGTACATGGTAGGAAATTATACACCCCTAGTATTTATTCCCCTATGATAAATAATGTAAACTAACATGTGCTTTTTTGTGTTAGGGTCGAGGAAATGATCTTTTATGATTTTGAATTGAAAAAAAAAATTTATGGATTTTTTATGTGTAAACGTGAATAAATCTTGTAACAAAGATATAAAATCAAAAGTATGTGTAAAAGGATTACAAAGTTGATTGGAATGGTATATTCTTATATTAACAATAGTGTTTTGTTCCTATCGATTTCTATTGAAGAATTTGTTGAGATTGATGAAATTCATCATTCTTAATCAAAGGTTTTCGAGTACGAGTTTGATAATGGAGAACATATTTCGAATGAACATAAATAGAATAAATTTCAAATTTAAATCGATAATATTACAAATTCAAAACATACAAACATGTACATATTTTAATTTAAGTGAAATGGGACAAATTTTAATTGAACTGGACAAGATGAGACAATTTTTGTTAATGGAATAGGAGGAGTGGGGATCTAATGGTACAGGACAGGTAGAACAAATCCATAAGCCCGTCCCATGGATATCCCCACCTGTCCCGTCCCATCCCATTAGACAATTTTTATTAATAGAATAGGAGTGAGACGGAATAGAAAGGTCAAATTCATAAGCTCGTCCCATGAATATCCCATTACGGGATATCTTGTCACATCTCGTCTTGTTGGACAACCTTACTAATTATTAAGTATACCTTCATGATAAGATTATTTGGCTTTTCTAGGACTTTGGAGGCTGTAGTAACGGTCATAATACTACTTGAGGGACCTATCTTTCCTTTTTATCTTTTTATAAAAAGGATCAATTTGTCAATAAGAAAAATTATAAAACGCACTAAAAGTGAAATGTAACTAAGTTTATCAAAGAGAAAAGCTACTAACTTATGAATTTCTCTTAAAAAATATATTATTTTGATTATCCCTCCATGACCAAGTTGACTGAATAGGTGATTTATCAAATGTAGAGTATTGGATTCAATATTATATATTTATTTTTTTGATCGAGTTTATCCTACAAAACTAGTTGAATAGAATTTTTTTTCTGTATGATTTATAGATTATTATATTAGAATAAAATTTATATTATAATTGAGTTAACTGCAATTCAAAAAATACGATACGTGAGAGATGGTCCAAATTCAAAATAATTTAATGTTTTTAATTGACTATAAATATTATTACTACACAAGTGTCAAACAATTATTGACATTAAATAAAAGCTAAATAATGGCTATTTGGTGCACATGCCTAATAAACAACACCAAAATTATTGACCTTCAAATTTATCCCTATACTATGAAATTGATTTTTATATATTCTTCACAATAATTTAAAATATGCTTTTGGATAATTTAAAAATTCAAATATATATATTTGAATAATCCCAAAGATTCAAATATATACCAAGCTGGGGCTTCTAGCTTATCAGACAAATAAAATATTTGAATATTTCTTTCCCTGTATAACTAAAAAAATGTAACTAAAACCTTTAGCATCAACCCATTCATGGTAGTTGTTTGTTGGGGGACTCAATTTGAACTATCCCTCCTACAAACAACTTCTACAACAATTGGTCTTCTTCCCAAGTTTTCCTCCCTGGAAACACTCTATGTACTTCTTTAACTTCTAAGTACTTTTCCGTCTCAATTTATCTGTCACCTTTCAGATTTTCGAAAGTCAAAATAAGTTCTTTTTTAACCATGAGGAATGACCATTCATATGTCTTTTACTATTATTTTTTGACATTTCTACATATGTAATTTTATTTTGAAAAAGTTTATGATTTCATCCTTTTTATATGTTATTTCAAGAATCAAACAAGTTTTTCTATTATTAATTATTCTAACTTACAAGTAGTAGTTTTCAAATATATATAAGTTTTATTTGTAAAACCCGTTAAAGATCTTTTGATTTTGAATCATGTAACGTAGATTGAAAGAGGGATGTAACTCTTCATTTACATTCTTTTAAATATGTTAGTCTTTTGAGAGTTGAACGAGTTTTTCTTTAACAATGATATTTTTTATGTGCAGATTTTGAGTTTGATCCAGAATTTTACAATGTGATACAAGTGTCAAGAAGAGAGTATAATTTTTGTACTGGTAGTCATGATTACAAAGTATTTAATGACAGTCCGATGAATATTACATTGATAGAATCTGAGGTATTTTACTACATATGTATCATATTAAATTATTGCGAATTAGAACAGAAATTCATTGTCATTGTCCAGCAAACTTCGTACAATAATTCTGAGCCCTCGGCCTCCCCCTTATCTACATCTTGAGGTAGATTCAGAATTTAAAATGATCTGTTTTAAGTTTTAAGGTTGTTTTAACTCTTTTCAACTTTTAACCTATAGTAAGTGGTTGTACTTTGTTTTTAAGAGTATTATGGAAGTATATCTTTTTATTATACGATTTAGAGTTTAATTATATCAATATCGACCCAATCGTGATTAGAGTCTAATTGCTAAAATGTCATAACTCAAATTGTAATGTTATTAGTTCTAATTCCAATTATTAAAAAATCATCGTTGTTCAGTAGAACCATTTACTATTACAATAAATACGAATTAGCGTTGGATAAATTTTACGAGTTAAATAGAAAATTTTATTTTTTTAATCCTATTTATTTAGCGATGAATTATCACAAATTTACGTTAGCTATGAGCAATTTAATAAGGACTAGTTTTCGAACACGTGCATTGTACGTGAATGCGAATTAATATAAATATTTTTAAAAAAATTATTAATGTAAT
>JAOTQJ010000007.1:1614864-1631819 GCA_025642045.1 Solanum sejunctum
AATTCAAAGAAGTTCAAAAGTTACTAATATTTTAATTAAAATAAAATAATAAACAATTAAATATTTTAATTTATATCAAAGATAAAATCATAATATTTATAACTAATTTAGCTTTTAAAATTAAAATAATAAATAATTAAATATTATAATTTATATCAAAAATAAAATCATAATATTTATAACTAATTTATCTTTTAAAAAAGTTATTAATATTTATAACTAATTTAGCTTTTAAAAAAGTAAGATAATATAACTATTATTCATATTTAACTATCCATATAAATTATAATTTTTTGAAAAGATAAGATAATAAAATTTTATATTTAAATAAGTCCACACAACTTCAATAACCCCATTTTGTTACAAGCCAACATTACATGACCCTTCAATTGTGGCAAAGAACAGTTACATTATATTCCCTCAAAACTTTTCATTTTATTCATCCCCATCACTCAACCGTTTTACAACCATCTTCCCTCATCTATTTTCTTTGTTAATCTCCCAAAGAATTATCAATATGAAAATGCAAAATCATAAATATTTCTTGTTAACATTTACACTATTATTATTAATAACATTGTATCATCAATCATATGCTACACAACATTTAGTTGGGGACTCAATTTGGACTATCCCTCCAACAAATAACTTCTACAACAATTGGTCTTCTTCCCAAGTTTTCTTCCCCGGAGACACTCTATGTACTTCTCTTAACTTCTAAATACTTTTTCCGTCTCAGTTTATGTATGTGTCACCTTTCAGATTTTTGAATGTCAAAATAAGTTTTGCTTTGACTGCGAACGATGACCATTCATATGCCTTCTTTCACGTTTCTACATATGTAATTTTATTTTTGATGTAGTTCTTCTTTTACCGCGATGACCATTCATATGCATTTTACTATTGTTCTTTGGCATCTCTACATTGTATTAAATGATTTCATCTTTTTTAAATCTGATAGTACTTTTTAGATTTCAAGAGTCAAATAAGTTTTTCTTTTATCAGTTATCCTGACTTATAAGTAGTAGTTTTTAATTATGTAAGTTTTATTTCAATTAATGGTAGTATAATTCTCGAAATTCGAACCGTGCTACTAAAATCGAAAGAGAGATATAACTCTTCATTTACATTCTTTTAAGTATATTAGTCGTTTGAATTTTGAGAGTCAAATAAATGAGTTTTTCTTTGACTGCGATATTTTTCATGTGCAGATTTCGAGTTTGATCCAGAATTTTATAATGTGATGCAAGTGTCAAGAAGAGAGTACGATTATTGTACGGGTAATCAGGCTTACAAGGTATTTGATGATGGTCCAGCGAATATTACATTGGTGGAATCTGGAGTATTTTACTACATATGTAACATACTAAATTATTGTGAATTAGGACAGAAATTCAGTGTCACAGTCCAGCAAAATTCTTACAATAACTCTGCCCCCTCAATCTCGCCCTCATCTACATCTTGAGGTGAATTCAAAATTTAAAATAATATGTTTTAAGCTTTAAGGTTGTTAGTATTGAACTAGTTGACTCTCTCATTGAAATAATTAAAGTCTTTTCGACTTTTGTACTTTGTTTTTAAGAGTACTATGAAAATATATATCTTTGTATTATACTATTTAGAGTTAATTATATTAATATCGACCCAAATAGTGATTTGAATCTAATTGCTAAAATGTCATAACTAAAATTGTAATATTATAAGTTCTAATTCTAATTATTAAAAAACTGTTGCTATTTAACTGAACCATTTACTATTCCAATAAATATGAAACAGTGATGGACAAATTTTAGAATTAACTAGAAAAATTTGTTTTGTTCATCCTATTTAGCGATGAATTATCACAAAATTATGTTAGTTATGAGCAATTTAACGAGGATTAGCATATGAATAAGCTAGTTTCAATTTTCTTGTAGTGATATTTTGCTCTTCTGTTAATTAAGTTTAAAAAACGAATTAAGCATCAATTTCTTTTATCTTCAAAAATCAGGTATGTCTTTGTATCTCCAACAACAATAATATATTAGATTCAGTGAAATTTCATGAGTGGGTGTCAAAAAGATAGAATATATGGTTATACCACTACATTGTAAGATTAGAGAGATTATTTGTGAAAAAGTTTCAGCTCAAATGCACCAATTCCAAGTATAAAGAAAAAAAACAATGCAGAAAACATAACAATTAATAAGAAAAATCAAGCAAAGCCTAAAAAAAGAATATGAATAATAATAAAATAATATAGTAGTCGAAACACAATTATAAACAGATGATGATAGATATCAATGATACTGGAAGTATGTGGTATAATATGGGTGCTTAAGCATCCATTACTTCTTATGATAAACACTATTATTTATGCATAAAATTTAATAATTCATTAAAATATATTAACTGACCACTCACTTTACATATATAGCAATACCCATTGCTTCTTGTGATAAACTATTATTTATGCATAAAATTTAATAATTTATTAAAATATATTAACTGAACACTCACTTTACATAATAATTCTCAAACTAAAAATAATTAAGCACCCATCATATAAAATTTTTTATTCCACCACTAATAGATATCAAAAGTTAAAACCACAAGAAATACGACTAATACAACAACAAGCACTAATAAGCCTTAACCCTCGAAAGCAAGGCAACTTAATATTTTTCTATTACGTGGAAATACTATCAAAAGCTTCCACATGATGATACAAAATGTTTAATCCATTCATGACATTAATTAAAGATTGTGATCTATCAACTCAATTTAAAATCTTTTAAGACTTGCATCTCCAGATCTCTAAAATTATTTGTCTTGGAACTCATGAAACCACTTATTTTTATGATTTGCCAGCTCAAAGCCCAATTTGACTATATGCATGATTTGCCTTATTCCTTATTTATTTCTTTGATTACAACTTGGCCTTTCTTTTTCTTTTATTATGTGTTGTCATACATATGGAAATTAATTCACATTATGTGGAACAAGGAAAAAAGTAAATTAAAGAAAAGCAAACTGAAAAATATCATGTGTGTTTAAATTTTGCAAAAGTTATCTTTTGTAGGACTTACCATATTGGTACATATGATTGGTAACCTAAAGTGTGTAGTATTCCAAATAGGGGGGAAAAAAGAACAAAAAATAAAAGAAATTAAATTTCAGTAACAACAACATACCCAGTGATATCCCATAGATGGGGTCTGGGGAGGGTAGATTGCACGCAAACCTTACCTCTACCTCATAGAAGTAAAGAGACTTTCTAAAACCCTCAACTCAAAATCCATAAACAGAGAAATTAAATTTCAACAAAGATTTAAAAAAAAACTAGGTAATTTCATTTCTATTTGTTTTTCGGACAGTACTAGTTATCTCGATGAGAGTGGGCAAATTCCCAATTAACTAGTAATGATGAACACAAATTGGTTCAAATATAATTGCTATAAAAGAAATTAAATTATCCATATATCTTCTTGAATGAACTAAAAAGAAGAAGAAATCATCTATATCTATATCTATATATCTTCTTTCAAATTCTGAATCATGTATCACTTACCTCGACCAAAGGAGATGGGAGAGAAGAATCTCTACAAATGGGACAAGTGGGGTGTAGCCTAAGCCAAGTATCAATACACATGAGATGAAAAAGATGACCACAATGAGGCAATAGCCTAAGCATATCATTGTCTTTATAATCACCCAAGCAAATTGAACATCCACATGAAGATGCAAAATCCCCTTTGTGAGCCTTAACTTGTGAATATAATAACTTTGGATAACTCCTCAAGGTGGCTTCATCAAGACCTTGTTGAATAAAAATGATTCGACTTTCAACTCCTGTCCTGATGGTTGTGGTGACAGAGGTGGTTGGATTATTGCGCGATCGGAATCGGATGCATAAATAAGAAGTAT
Source organism: Solanum sejunctum (assembly GCA_025642045.1). Classification (NCBI taxonomy): domain Eukaryota; kingdom Viridiplantae; phylum Streptophyta; class Magnoliopsida; order Solanales; family Solanaceae; genus Solanum; species Solanum sejunctum. The sequence goes on from JAOTQJ010000007.1 coordinate 1,618,771, forward strand.
AAGTCATGACAATGAGGATCACAAGGATACCAAAAGAAAATACAAAACCATAGCTATAGTAGCTAAATTTTTCTTCACCTTCTAGACCTTCACTCACTTTACCACCCTCCATTGTCAATAGTGTCCTTGATAAGAAAGTATTTATTTGATCAAAGAAATGTGGAGAAAAGATGGAGTTTTTGAACTTTTGGATGGTAGGGAAGACATGTTCATTTATATTTGTATAAAGGGTAGGTGGGGGTGGGGTAGGGTGGGGTGGTGAGTAAGCAAGTTAATCCCATCACTAAATGAATCTTCCCAAGATTGTGACTTGGCTAGTTGGTGCCTCTTGGTATTTTATTTGGTTTTTAAATTTTTTTATTAAGAAAAATAATACTCCATAATCAACCAAACAAGTGAAAAACATTAAAGAAATGTGCAAAATTACTTCAAAAGGTCAAAATTATAAAAGGTAAATTGATAAATGTGAAGTTACTAATTTTCTAAATTTGAAGATTCAGTGAATCTTTTATAAATAGACTAATAAAAAAAAGTGTCATGTATATATATATTTGGATAAAGTATAAAGAATAAAAAATAATAAAAAATACAACTATTTTGTTTTTGGTTAAATGTTTTTGGATAGAAAAAGAAAATTGTCATTATCTAGTTAGTGTTGATATTTAATTACTCCCCTTCTATTCTCTCATCTGTACTAATGGTACTATATTTTTGTTTTCTTGTTTTAAAAATATTTTATATTATTTACTTTCCTTTCAAATTTAAGGTGTTTATTTATTGTAAAAAAAAATTATTTAGTTTTCCTTTAATTTAGTATCTACAATATATATAATTTTATTATTTTTAATTGCTTATAAATAGTGATGTATTCTTTTATTTGAATCAATACAAAAAGTTATAATTCATTCTTTCTTTGATTTTCTTTCGAGTTTCTTCGATTTCATAACAATTATGTATTTAGTATGCATCAACTTGTTTAAATGTAACTCTGATCAAGATTATCAAAATAAAAATAGATTTCAAAGTTTATCAACTTGAGCTAAGTGAGTCTCTCGAGTTATTTAGTTATTTTTATTAGGGAGCACTTTATCATTTAATGTCATATTTTTTGTATTAACCAAATTTATATATATATATATATATATATTGGGGGTCTAATTTTTTTAATAAAAGTTCAATTCTTTGATGCATCGAATTTTCAAGACCCCTACACCGAGCACCGAATCAAACTTAAGAAAAGAACCTAACATTGAATCGAAAAATTGAGTAACTAAAATTGAAGAACTAAATTAGTTTGGTGGAGTTCTATTTTTTTATTTTTTGATATTTATGCTCACCCCTACTATGTCGGCCCATCCGAGATCCTTGAATGCATAGGGCTAATGGCTTATAGGTTGGATCTACCACCTAAACTAGACTTGCTTAATCTATAACAGAACGTGCAATCCTTGAATATCAAAAAAATTCTAAGTAGAAATATCTTTCTTATCATTCAATGAGCATCTTGGATTTCATAAAAATTGGGGGGCAATATAATCCTTACGTAAAGGTCATCCTATCCAACTTTCAGACATTAAGATACGTTTCAAGCGTGGATGATTATCATAAGAGATTCCCAACATATCATATGATTCTCGTTCTTGAAAATCCACGCTTTTCCAAACCCAGGAAACAGACGGAATTCTAGGATTCCTCCTGGAGGCAAATACTTTTATGCATACCTCTTCTGGTTGATTCACACTATCCTCTATTCTCGTAAGATGATACACACTAGCTAACAGCCCACCAAGCGCTACATCATAGGCACATTGAGAGCGTAGATAGTTGTACCAATATACATAAAAAATGACAACAATGGATGCCAATCCTCGGGCTTTATTTGTAAAATCTCTATTCCTTGGTAATCAAAGCCCAAAGATCTATGAATTATAATCGAAATCTAATACGGATACAATAACTAGGTGAAAACATTAACCAAAAAAAATTGAGCTAGGTTATATATACTCCTTTGGGTTCATTTTAGTTGTCACATCACTCAATGCCATATTTTGTTTTCACATCACTTAATGCCATATTTTGTTTTATTGCTAATCAGATTTAGTTGAAATATAATAAAGATACAATCACTACGTGAAAATATCAAAAAAAATTAAAAATGCTCTTGTACTATTAGAAAGTATCAAAAATATTCTTTGTTTATATCTTGGACCATTTATGTCCTTGTACTATCAGAAAAGGTCAAAAATGTCCTTGTATTATAAGAAATGAGTCAAAAATGTCTTAAGTTCGTTAGTGTCATTTAAGTCAGGGCATTTTTGATCCGTTTCAGATAGTACAAGGATATTTTTTATCCTTTCTAATAGTACAAGGGCATAAATAGTCCAAAATATAAATAAAGAGCATTTTTTATCTTTGCTGATAGTACAAGGGCATTTTTGACCATTTTCGCATATTAAACATATTGGGTTCCTAATAAAAGAATACTATAAAAAAAATTTTCTTATTTTTTTAAAATCACATTAACTAATAAAAATGTGAGAAAATAATTTTTTTTCTTAATCTCATGTTATCAATTAAAATAGAATATCGTATCCCTGAAACAAATATATATATTTATCCTACTTCAATTCGAGAAAAAAAATTAATTTTTTTTTATTGTTCTAATTACTAATTTTATTATTATCTAAATAAAAATTAATGTTGGATTTACTATAATCTTATATTGATTATATATATTAGTTGTTACAGGGATACGATATTTTATTTTAATTGATAAAATGATATTAAGAAAAAAAATTATTTTTTTATATTTTTATTAGTAAATATGATTTTTCTAAAAAAATCTTTAAAAATAATATTTTTTATTAGGAACATAATATGTTTAAAAATATATATATAATATGCAAAAAGGGTCAAAAATACCCTTGTACTATCAGAAATGAGTAAAAATGCCCTGACTTAACGAAACTAACGGACTCAGGGCATTTTTAACCAATTTCTGATAGTACAAGGGTGTTTTTGATCATTTCTTATACAAAAAGGGCATGAATGACCTAAAGTATAAATAGAGAGCATTTTTTATTCTTTTTTATAGTACAAGAATATTTTTTACCCTTTTTCCTATTGAGCGAAATTATATATATTCCTTTCATTTTAAGATAGATTAACTAATAAAATCTCAGTTTACTCGTAAAATTATTTATCTTTTATACTAAAAAATGTATAACTTACACAAATATATAACATACAATTATCACATAAATTATGTTGTAAAATTTACTGGGCACATGTTGAGATGGCCGAGTTGGTCTAAGGCGCCAGATTAAGGTTCTGGTCCGAAAGGGCGTGGGTTCAAATCCCACTCTCAACACAAACATTTTACTTTCTTCAGTATTCATTATTTTATTTTATTTTCAGTTCATTTTGTGAGTGATTTTTTATGTGGATGATGATGAATCAATAAGATCGAAACAATTGTTGCAAGTTATTAAAATGAAGAAAAAAAATCGAAACAATTTAGATAAACAAAATCAAGCTATTAAATATCCCTACTTGTGATTATAAACCTCTGTTTTGATTTGGGATAATTTGATTTGCTCTCTCTAGCGCGCATGAACAGAATGATTTTGCAAGAACGTTAAAGTAGCCAGAACTTATGTTTCAGTAGATAATTAGGCCTAAGTTGATATACTTAGAAGTTTAAGTGTATTATCTCTGAGGATTTGAATTTTTTGAATTTAATTTTTAAGGCAGTTTGCATATTGTCATCCTATTTAAAATTATGGGTTCAAACCTACTCCGGTTCCAGGAAAGCCTCGCTTGGAAATTCCACCAGATATTTTTTTTTTATTTGGGTTCAAACCTACTCCGCACCAAATTAGTCACCTATAAATTCATAATCTGCATCAAAACTACTGAGTTCAAATGAACCCAGTGCCTGAAAGTTGCATCGAACACTGAGTGAGCTCATAAGCAACTTGTGACACGGTTGAAGTTATTGGTGAACTGAAACCAAGCAATTTCGCTTAGCATATAGCTCATGTTAGTTTCAAATGGGACTTCAGGAATTAAAGGAGGATTATTGATTACAATAACGAATCAAAACAAATTGCGTGAACACGTAAACACACTTACAATAGTCGAGCAGTAAAACTCTGCTCGTGCTCTCGGTCTGCATAAGAAAAATATCCAAATCCTTGACTAGTAGTCTAACCCCTATCACAAGATAGCAAATACCAGAACACTATGAGATTACTGCTGTGCACATTCGACTCTCTGCGCACCACCATGCATATCTTCATCTTCGTCATAGGCCTCATGGGCAGCTTGCTGCTTCCTCCGCATCTCTTCTTCAATGTTCACATCATGCAAAGTAGTCTCCTCATACTCGTCTAACTCCATATCAGACACTTACAATTTGGGTTTTGGAGGTAGCACAGCCTCAAGGTTCTTGCACTCCTCGGGCGTTAATGAGTCGGGGAAATCAACAGTGAAGTGAATGTACAATTTACCTTTCATAAAAGGCCTTTGGTACATCGGCATGCCTTCATCGTTGATAGCCTTAAACTGATCTGCAGAGCCAAAGAAAAACATGGGGTCAATATTTCCCAAGATATTTTCAGAATCTACATAGCAGCCAGCATGCATGTGTCCATGCACAGAAAGAAGGCTTAGAAAAACATGACTACGTGAATCTACATTGTCGCATGAGAAGAACCTAAGAAAAGGGAAGGACATAAAGTATCACATAAGTGGAAGGAGTTGAATTGTCAAATGTATGTTTGAAGGCTTGAAGAAAAAATATAAACAGGTAATCTATTAGTAATAGTTGTTACTAGAATAGATGACAAATATACAAGGGTAATCGTAGAAAAAAACTAGGACTGGCACTTGCCAGAGTAATTAACTCATGATGGAGACTCGAGTGCATTAAACATATAATCTTTTAAAGGTCAATAGGGATCGGTTCTTTGGGCCTACCAGGCTTGACAACTTCGCCAGGTTGGGACTTAATGAGCAGCTGTCTGTTGTCCAGGTGAGTCAAGACGAACTGGAAACCACATAGGGCCTCAGTCAAGGTCAATGTGTGCTCAACAAAAAGATCATCTCCCTTTCGTTTGAACTTAGGATGTTCCTTTTGTTGCAAGACAAAAACAATATCTCCAGTGATAGTTTCTGGCTGCAAAAGGACAAAATCATGTCAAGATAAGTCATTATAAGCAAATCTTTCTAAAGTGTGACTGCACGTATCTTACCGCTTCATCTGCCTCGCCTGGGAATGTTACCTTCTGCCCGTTCTGCATACCCTTCTCCACGTGAACTTCCAACACCTTCTTCTCCTGCACAACTTTCTCACCCTTGCACTGTGGGCACCTATCTTTGTCACTGATTGTCTCACCAGTACCCTTACACTCATTGCAAGGGTGCTGCATCTGCTGGATCATGGATGGACCAAGCTGTCTGATAGAAACTTTCATGCCAGACCCTTCACAGCCAGAACACTTCATTGAAGCACCTGACTTGGACCCTTTACTGGTAAGGGAACATACCACAATCATGATCATAGCATATTATGAAATAGTAGAAAGCACTAAGCCCTGACTCCACTCATAAATAACAAAATGAAGTTGAAAATTGAACAACCAGGCTATAAACTCACCCCTTGCACTTTGAGCACAACACATTGCGAGATAGTGAAAGCTTCTTTGATGTCCCATTGTAAAGATCTTCCAAAGAAACCTTGAGAGGGTGGATAACATCCTCTCCTCTTCTTTGCCGTCTACCTCTGCTGCTTCCACCACCTGAACATCAGAAAAATTGTATGTGGGGGGAAATAATTGTAGATACAAAAATAATAGACAAAAAAGAAGAAAATTCAATTTCAAATATGTACAGCAAACATACCACCAAAGGGGTTTCCACCAAAGAATGATCGAAATATATCAAATGGGTCATGTCCACCACCTCCACCACCCATTCCTTCCTTTAGAGCATCTTCCCCATACTGATCATATATCTCACGCTTCTCTGGGTCACTCAAGACCTCATAAGCTTGGGCAAGCTCTTTAAACTAAAAAAATACAAATAATCCATAAGACTGCAAAAAGAATCTAATAAGCTCTGCAAGCTCTTAAAACTAAAAGAACCAAAGGAGGACACTAATCCATCGAGACTGAACATGAATGACACCATATCTCTAGCTATATAGAGAACATAGTCAAAACACATCAGCAATCGCAGTTCAGAATTTAAGACCATGGCATACAATCTGGATAATTTAAAAGGAATGCTGCGCAATTAATCACAAATTACAAAACCTAAAAACAATATTCTATTACGCGCAACATAGTTCATCCAATCTGACAGTCTAATTATAGAATCAGTATTCATACATTATAGGTCTATTTCATCTGACTCAGTGTTTTGGACGGCGAAAGGCAACAACTGTCTGCTCGCCACAGGGCGACGCGAGCAGCGAAGCGCTCGCCTTTTTGAAGTACGGCATCAATTAATACAAAAAACTTAAAATATTTAATTGCATACGTAAATAATCAAAATCTCAATAACATATTAGCAAATACTTCAATTCAAAAACTGAAAATAGATAGTAGCTACCAAGAGTATAGAGCTTGAATGAGGGAAAAAAAACAATGTCAATAGTGAGGAAAAAAATAGAGGTAGAACTTAGAAGTAATTCTAAAGTCTCATGGAGAAGGAGAAAGAGACACACAGGATGATGAAATTTGAAAACATAAAAAATAAAAAAAGTAAATGTGTATTGGTTGGACTTTGGAGTCTCCAAAAATGTTTGGCTGGCTGTCGGAGAAGACAAGTTGGGTCATTTGGTTGGAGTTGAAATCTAAGAGTGCAATTGTGCAAATTTGAAAAGTAAACCCTAAAAGCACCGTTTGACCTTTAAAACACCCTAAATTAGTCACTTTTTTAAAGAAAATACAAAAGGTGACGTCTTTGTGGCATTGTTGTTATGGCGTCGCCTTTTGAAGATCGCCTCGCCACAAAACAAAAAGATGATGAAGGGTCACCTCGCCTCTCACCATTGGCAACAAGGCGATTGCATTTCACAACATTGATCTAACTTCAACTAAGAAAGCCAAATTTAGAAACGATACAACAGACTCGAATTACATATAGTTTATTGATTGATTCAGGATATATCTGGTTGACCTACTTTACTTTTTTGGCCCGTCTAGAAAGAATGACCCTTTCCTATTTTAATAATTCCTTAACTTCAATTTTTCATGTAGCACATTTATGACCATAAGATTAAAAAGTATCTTTTACTTTCTTAAATTCTCTGCCAAAGTCAAAATAGGCCAAACAAATTGAAACAAAATGAACATTTATTTATTTATTGTAGTATAACAGAGGTGTCAGAGACATCAAAAATCTTAAACCACTCCACTAGGCCAAGCCCTTAGCTAACCTAAAAGCAACAGTATATTACGCGCAATATTTTCAGCTAACCCGACTATCTAATTGTAGAGCCAATAACGGTACTTTATATGACAATTCTATCCACTTCCAACTAATTTAGATTAGACGTACATTTTATTGATTGATTCAGAGTATTTTACAGATCTAAAACAATTCAAATACCGATCTGTACAAAAGAAAAAACTGTTTAACAGTATAATTACCTTTTCAGGATCACCTCCTTTATCAGGATGGTTTTTGATGGCGGCTTTACGATAAGCCTTTTTGAGATCATCCTGAGAAGCACTCTTCGGAACTCCTAAGATCTCATAATACTTTGTATTATCGCTCTTCTTCGGTGCTCTTCCAAACATCTTTCGATCGGTTCAATCTACAAACAAACAAAATCAACAAATAGATCTCCAAAATTAGCAATCGAAAAATTCACTACAAAAATGAGAATCGAAAAAGTATTAAATCGAGTAACTCATTTCGTACCGATTGAAAATTCCGACGAGAAGAGAGGTGCTTGACTTTGAGGTATTCGGTAAATGATGAATAGGAGAAAAAAGAGAAAGAGAAGTTGTCTGGTGTGAGGGCTCCGTGGTTTTATTTGAGCTACGGAAATTGGACGGCCATGATTTGTTTGGAAGTTAGAACATTCTAGAAGGGCTCCTATGTTCACAACGTAAGACTTTTTATTATTGTACACGTCTATGCACGGTGTAGAGGCGGCAAAATTCAAACTTAATTTGTTAAAATTGGGGTGATTTAATAATTTATTTATTTATTAGTTTAGTTGATTTAAAATTTAGTTAATATGTAATTCGAATTGACTTGAAATAGATTTTGTCAAAATATTTTTAAAAATAAATTTTTTTAGTTTGACATATTTTATATTACCATAATAAAAAATATATGTAATTTAATTAAGTGATAAAATATTAAAAAAGAACAAATAAAACAAGTAAAATTTAGATTGACTTTGGTTCTGACCCATTCTATAATCATTTCTCAACCTATTTTGACCCAAACAATTTGAATTGAGTTTGTTTGGATTGGATCTTGACCCATTTATTGTCTTGAACCATTTATTGTCTTGAAGCATTGTGATTACCTCAAAGTTCTGTTGACACTCAATTTTTATCCATCACGGTGTTAAATTAATCATCGAATTTTTATTTTGTTTTGACGCTTTGAAAGCCATTATTTTTCAAAAAAAAGGTAAAAAAAAAAGTAAAAGTCCTGTGCGTGGGGCCACGCGCCCCCAATCCTTTATCTTTCCCTTTCTTCTTCACGACTTTCCCCATTCCCCTTTCTCTTTCTTCTCCATTTCAAAAATCAGGCGCCGAAAGAAATCGACCAAATCCCTTGTTTCCCGATGTTCCTCTGACAAATCCCATAAAAATGGGATATAACTGGAATGTAATAGTAGAAAAATATTTTATTTTAATTTGTTATAAATATTAAAGATTCATGATAATTTCAATTTCTATTTAATTAGTTTCAACTTTGTTTGTGGTGTTGATTTATTTCTGTTTTTTGGGGGTTGGAGGGTGGGGTGGAGGAGAGAACCGTCAACTAATGAGAGTACCATATAGTATACAAAAGAATCACTGTAATCAATACCAATAAGAATGTCATTGAATAGAGAAACTACGCTCCCCCACGATCTATTGTCCCTCACGCGTCCTTGGTCGAATCAATCAGTTGCCCTAATCGTCCCCTATATAATCCCTTATTTTTCTTCGTTTTGGGGAAGCCATCGAAATTCCAAGGAAAATCTAGAAAAGCTTAGGGGGGAGAACGAAATCCAAAAGAGCGACAGTCATCATCGAGAATCCCCTGAAAAATCCGAGCAAGTTTCAATTGCTAAAGCCGTGGATAATCCAAGAAATCCTAAAAAAAAAGCTTCATTGATTTTTAGAGTCATTCCTGTTTTCAAAAGCTCGATATAGTTCGGATACCCTCGAATTGATTTTTCAAATTGAATTGATTCTGAAAATCTTGGAATTGAGGATATTTGATCAAGGAAGGCGTAAACAGTACTCTTTGGTGGTGGAGTTCTTTGTCAAGCTCGTCGTCCCAGTTCGCTGCCCCGATAAAGGTAATACCCTAATCTTATTTTCATTTCGATCTTTCATATACTTCGTTCGAAATGTGAACGTCGCAGTTATATCGAAGTTGTCATGTTTGCTTTTTTGTTCGTCTTGACTGGAAGTGTCCTAAATCGATGTTTCGATGTTGTTTTTGTTTGGTCATCAAGACATTGCTAGACTGTGTTATGATACTATGTCACTTTAATTGGTTCACTCTAGTATGTTATATTCAGGCCCTGTTGTGCCTATTATATTGTTTTCCCTGTCTTCTAGTCTACTAAGTTAGTTACTGTTAAGACTAATGATGCTGTTATCATTGTCTTAACTCACTGTAAGTTATTAAAGTTTAAAAACTAGTGTTGAAGCGATTGTACTTCTCAAATACCTGCTCCAATATTCAAATTTAGCTTGTTAATTCATCTTGATGAGGGTTCTAGTTTCTTAAAACACTGGTTGATTGCTTTTATGTGAATATAATTTGCCTATTATACTATCGTGGTAGTTTTAGTTTTGTTTCGGCTTAGTTCTTTTCAGAATCTGTATGTTTTGATCATGAATAACATGCATATGTCTTCATTATATCATAAATTTTGTTTAGAAATGCATAAAGAGGGTTGTGTTCCTTATCTCTATTCTCTTGGTTTGAAAATCTATCTTAAGTTGTTGTGATGTTATCCTTGCTAGTGTCACGAAGTTTGTTTGGCCTAAATGTACTGATTTCATGTAGGTGATGCCATCCTTGCTATGATGCTATCCATGCCTATGTTATATTTTGTACTTATGTTGGTTTAAGTCCATGAATGTTTAGATGTTGAGATTGCATACATCCTCATCTAGGGGGTTATTTCGTTTTAGTCATTGCTGCAGTTTTAATCCATTTGAGAATCTCATTAAGCCACCTACAGGCCACTGTCATGATTGCATGTGTTTCTTGCTAAACCTCAATTTGTTCGAGCTTGCATTTACCTTCTCTTGGAATATTGTCTTCACCCTTTTGAATTGGAAATCAATTTTTCTTGTCAAAGAATTTGTTTGCTAGTGAGTCTATGACTTTACATAGATTTAGATGGTGATAAATTGTGTTTCACTGTTATTTGACCTTAGGCCAATGCACTATTTTAAAATTTGGCTTTTTCGGTATTCTAAAAGGATTAAATCACTTGACTTTGCAATGTAGCAGTTAACTTAATCCCATTTTTTTGGTTATGCAGCAGGTTGTGTTTAGTTTAACAAGTAAAATAAATGTGTTGGATTCTCATACTTGTGATTTGTGATATTGGCTATTGTCTCTTCTCCTTACCCCCAGTGTTTATTAAACGATTAACTTGTTGAACCTTTGTTCTTTTCTCCACTGTTGTATGGTCTTTAGTAAGCTATTTTGATTTTAAGATTGTCATGGTCTTACGTGTTGTCCTGCTACTGTTTTGAGTTAAAAGCCTTGTCTTCATTTTTGTTTTATGAGAATTGGTGTGGTCCCGTTATGTTATAAGTCTCTTACTAATTCTTAATTTTATCTCTTTGCATGAATAATGTCCGAACCATTTTGGGACTTCCCATTCTGCATTTTTGGGCCATGGAGGCTCAAACTCCCTCTTCTTCAAGTCAACCCAATTCCTAGAAGAAGAAGTTATTATACAGATCCAGGGATGAAGGCCCAAAAGTTGGAACAAAGATTTAAATGGGATAAAGACCCATAATCACTCCAACTCTCTTCTTTTATTTTTATTTCTTTTATATATTTGTATTTGTTTAAATGCTAACATTTTATTTATTGGTTTCAATCTAACTAAATTTTTTAATATGTCAAAACCATTTATGTTATTTTTATTTAATTATATTTTGAAAGGGTGTTGATTCAATCTTCAAAATCAGTCAACTTCCTTCAAGTTTAGTCAATTGCTTTCAATTTAGTAAAATCTTTTTAAATTAATCAATTTCAAAATCAGTTAACTTTTTTCAAGTCCAATCAAATCATTCAAAGTTAGTCAAATTTCTTAATCACCGGATAACCGCATTTAGTGGTCATTTCAAGTGCGTAAAATCTTCTTGAAGTGGAAATGTGAATTCGAACCTTATCTCTGGATTTTAAAAAGATTTTTTGGTTAGGTCTTTTTAAATATTTTATTGGTTTTCTAATTATCTTAAAAATTAGGTGGCGACTCTGTGTCTTCTTTCGAATTTCGAGAATTGGTTTTTCTTAAATAAATTAAGTTTAAATCGATTTTTGATTTTTGAATTTTTCTTTCTTTCAAAAAAGCCGTTTTCGGTATAACAAGTTCACTTAACCCGTCTAATTATCATCCCTATTCATGTTAATGGTATTTTTGAAATTTTAAATTTTTTTGTATTTGCATTAGGAATACACAAAATAGACTAAATTTAAAATTACTTACCTTTAACAGACATAATATAAACTGTTTACCCTTAATGAACCCATTATCCAAACTATTTACCTTTCTACCCCCTTACACCTCTTAATTTCGCATGCTGGCATCATGTTAACATCAACATAAATACCCTGAAATATACTCTGGTGGTATATGTATGTCATAGTGGTATCATATAGAATGAGCTCAGTCCTTTCTGACACTCTGGCGGTATATTGATACCCAATGAGTATATATAATTTTTTTTAAGAAACAAATTAAAAAAATTATTAAACTCTAAATTAGTAAAAAAAAAATATTCATTATATACTTTGTCGGTATATATATTATATCGGTATCATATAATATTGAGCTTAATCATTTATGATGCCCTGTTGGTATATATGTATATCCTATTGGTATACTCCCTTCGTTTCATATTAAGTGAATTGTTAGAAAAAAAAATTTCAAAATAAGTGAATTGTTCACTTTTCAAGGGATGTGTTAAATTTTTTTTTCTAATTTTATCCTTCATTAATTAAGTTTCTAAGGTTGAATTTTGTATAAAAAATAAATGATATATTAAATGAGTATGTAGAGTTTGAAAAGGGTAAAAATAAAAAAACGTGATTAAGTTTTGTCTTTAGTTCTTTTTCTTAATATATGTGAAATGATCAACAATTCACTTAATATAAAATAGAGTGAGTATCACAAAAGCAAATAATGACATCATGCTGACGTCAGTGTATGAATTTGGGACAAAATTTTAATAGTACGAAAGTAAAAAATGTAAAAGGAATATATGAATATAAATATTTTCATTTAAAGGGGTATAAGTTTCGTTTTCCGTTTGCTTTATTGGCATTCGAGCCTATTTTGTGGCTTTTGTTACCAGGCCCAGAATATCTTGGGCCTTTCTGTTATTTTCATCAATTTGATCCATAAATGTAATAACTATGTATTAGTTATACATTCAGGATTTTTTAAAAAGTGCAAACATTTAAAAAATAATAAGATAAAAAATAGGTATAGTTTTTTTTCTAAATCATGATTTATAGCTATATATATTATAGGAGGGAGGCGAGAGAAGAGAGATAAATTATATATTATATTTATCAAATTGTATGTATATATCTGTCAAATAATTACA
>JAOTQJ010000007.1:1682224-1692737 GCA_025642045.1 Solanum sejunctum
CCAGATGACCCATGAGGAGCATCGAAAGTTACATTGACTAACTGCTACTTCACAAATGAAAAAAGCACAGATAGTTTGAAGGGAGTCATTTTGTTTTATTCCATCATACTCGAAAGCCAAAAAATAATTAATCTTTGGCTCCATCCGAGATTGATAAAAAGCCTTCTTTCATAATTGAATAGTTTAAATCTTAATACTGTGGGCAAACAAAAAACAAAGAAAAGCAAAAGAGAGAAATGAGACTGTTTGGTTTGAATACACATAAATTAATTGTGATGGAATAAATTATTATAAAATTATTTTTAATTAAGTGTTTGATTTGTTATATTCAAAATAAATAAATATATTAAGAATAAATTATTTATTTATTAGAATATTCTTTATAAAAGTGAAAAATAATGTACAGAAAGAGTTAACAAGAATATATTTGTCATTTACCTATTTTATTTAGAGATAAGTTATCTCGAAAAAGAATAACTTATCTCAATATTAATTATTAATTTTAAAATATTTTATTTTAAATTTATTAATTAAATAATAAATTAAATGATATTATAATTTAATCCTAAAACTATTTGATGTTATCATTCACACTAAATAACACTAAAGTATTTTCTCCATTTAGTCGCAATACTTCAATAAATTTATTATGAATATGAAATTGTAAGTAACTGAAAAATAATAATTTTAGGCTTGTTCTAATTACTTTTAATGGTTCAATGATAGGTATGTTTTCCATTTACTTTTTAATTTTCCTTCAAAAAGTCAAAAACTCATAATCAGGAATTAAACTTGCCAAAAAAAATTATTGAAAATGAAACATACACAAGTTAAATAGTACTATCCATATTTCATTTTAGATGACACTTTTTAATTTGTTATAATATTAAAAAAATTAAAAATTAATAATTAAAAATTATTCTTAAATATTTATGTTGCTAGAAATTATTTTATTAAAAATAATAAAAATTTAAAATTAATTTATTTTTTTAAAATAAAATAATATTTAATAAAAAATCACATAAAATAAAACCAAAATAGGATGACTTTTCCAAAAGAGATTCTTTTGTCCTACACAAATTGTTTAAACCCATAAAGTCCAAAAAAAGGTACTTGAAATGCTCAATGCACAGAAGTGACTTATACAGGCATTGACATTAATGCTTTTTGTTGTATTATAAATACAAAGTAAAAGGGTTAAAAATATTTTTTAAATACTTCTTTATTATATTTGAATTATTTTGCTCTATTTTATGTAGTTCAATAATAAATAATATTCATGTATTATAAATAATAGCCTAACACCAAAAAAAATATATAAAAATATAGAGCGAGCGAGGATACAACCTAAAAACATGTATTGATATTAGGGTGATAAAATTAAATTCAACCCATCCAACTCGTTGAAATTTAGCGAGTTAATAACTTCTCCATTTATTAACTTTATCTTAACACAACCCATATCAATTCATTTAAATTGGATTGATATACAATTCGAATTAACTAAGAGATCTTGTCAAAATATTTTTATTTTTTTAATTTAATATATTTTATATAATCGTAATTAAAAAAATTAATTAAATTATAAAATATTTAAAAAGAATAAATAAAATATGTAAAAATTAGAAAAAGTTAGATCAAGTTGTATCTGACTCGCTCTATAATTCATTACTCAACTTGTTTTGATCCAACTTATGTTAACCCAAGCAAATTTGGATTGGATTAGTTAGGTCTTGATCTGTTTGTTACCTTATTCCATTATAATTTACTCAAATTTGATTTGATCCATAAAAAATAGGGAGAGAAGCAAGAGTGCAAGGAGAAAGATGACTTTTTATTTTTCTTGTAGCATCTTACACAAATAGCTATGAATTATAAATATCCAAAGTAGAGCTACAACTCTTTAATCCTTCAAAAATAATAGTCATTTTTAGTTTTTTATCTTATAAATTCCATCACCTTTAATTTGATCTGTTCTAAGAGAAACCAAAAGCAAGATTAAAAACTCAAGGACTTGTCTGATATAAGGAATATCAGAATTAATTTAAGGATAAGTTTATTTCATATTTAATAGAGATAAAATTAATAGATTCTACCTTGAGTTATCTTACTGACAATCTTTTTTTGTTTTTTAATTTAATTAAAAAGTAAAAAAAATATTATATGTAAATATATTTTTTATTATTATTTTTCTTATATAATATTTGATATTTAAAATAAGATTTTAACTAATTTAAATTTGCGTTACGTAAAATTCATCTAAGATAAAAAGTATTTTTTAATATAAAGTTTTTTTATTTATTATGGTGGGACCCATGACGTTGATTTAATCCGCCCATAGAATCCCATCAACCCCCACCATGCATTTTACAAATTTGGGTTTGTACTCTTCTAATGATTTCTATAATAATAATAAAAAAAATTAGTCTAGTCTAGAACAAACGAAGGAAGAATAATTAAATATAAAAATTGTCATACTGACTTGAGGTAAGTAATATTTTCTTCGTCTTAATTTATATGATATTTTTTAATTTTGAGATTTAAATTAATTTATTTTTTATTATAAAATTTTTAGATATATTTTAAATATTTGAAGTTATTAATTATTGTAAATTTGTAATACTTTTTCTAATTTAAAAATATATAAATTTTATTTCATAAAAATTAAAAATTTTGTGCATAATTTTTTTATCAAATTTAAATTATTTGACTTTCGAAAAAGAAAAAATATTATATATATATTAGGACGGGAGTAGTCTAAAACAAAATATTACTTTTTTGTTTTTTTAATTCATTTGCAAGTTCAGTTTGGCATTATAGTTAGAAAAGCATTCAACGACTTATTGTTTTTTTTACTATAGTTAATTCTTATTTCTTGCTGATTTACAGGAATTAATGTTTTGTAATTATAATTGGACTAATATTTAAGAAAATAAATTTTATAACAAATTAATTTTTTTAATTTTCTACTCTTCTTTTTGAAGCCTTTGATACTTTTAATTGATCTCAAGGAAATAACATGATTAAATGAAATGTCAATTGTTAGTCATGACATGGATATATTGTAAGTTTCACTTCGCGTCTTTATTTTGGTATGCATTTTATTTGCAATACCCTCCTACGTATTCCAGCTAAAGATCGTAAGCAAAATATATTATTTTAATTTTTTTTGGTCAAAATCAAATCATAATATTGAAAGTACTTTGAAAACATGTTCAAAAATCGTCTTGATGAAATTTTTTGTCAAGAGATTAGAAAGATAAATTTTTGGAGCAAAATTACTTATTCAAAAGAGCGTACGGTAACGAACCTACCATAATATTATTCATTATTGCACTTTGTTTATAAAACATACCCCATAATTGCTATTTATATTATTGTACATAAAATGTAGAGTGTGATTTATGCTATGTTTCATAAAACATATGTCATCACTGTATTTTAGAAGAAAATGAACTGAAAAGAAACTTCACTATAGTATTTTGATGATATTATTAATGAGGGGCATTCTGATAGGTTTTTTCACCCCTCATCTACTTAATCACTCATTTTAAGGTCATTTTTGACCCCATATAGGTTTAAAAGTGTGATTTTTCTATCATTTATATATCAAAACTTTAAAAAACGGGACTAACACAAAAAGAAAAGACCAGGATTCAAAAGAACAAGTTGATCCTTCAATTTTGAGTGTCCAATCTTTATCTCAGGTATATATGGCTAACACAATATTGAATTGAGTTTGTCCACGTGTCCCTTCATCTTTATTGATTCGAGCCGAGTTGAATTTGAGTTTTTAAGTTCTTTGAATTGAATTCTTAAAATTATCTATTGTTATATTGAGTTTCTTATATGTAAATATATATTGACGATGTTCATGATTGAAAAGAGTAAAAAAAGAAATTTGAGTAAATTAGTTCTTCATTAAAATTGAAAAAAAAAATCAATTGAAAGAATGAGAGAATGTTGAAAAAATAAATAATAGATGATGAAAATAAAAAATATTTTAGTTTTATCAATAAAAATTCTCATAGTCCTTGTTATTAAAAATTAACTAAAAGCATAAAGGTTTTTTTTGCTCAAACACTGTGCTCTATCTCCATTCTGATTATGCATTCCGCCGAAAGACTAGATTCCGGCCACCTCCCACCGCCACCGCCACCGCCGCCGCGGTCACTCGGCCGGACTCTTCCTTTCATCGGAAAATCCAAAACCTTTTATCTTATATCAATATTGATACTTTTATTAGCAATTTCATTCAGTATTAGCAAAACAGATCACTTCAAGAAACACTTTTTCAGATTGAATTTGCTGAATCCACATGCCATAGACATGAAGAAGCAAATTTCAAGAAACCCCAGCTACACAGCCCCTTATTGTGTTCTATGGATGGCTCCATTTCTTTCAGGAGGTGGGTACAGTTCAGAAGCTTGGTCATACATTTTAGCTTTACATAAGTACTCAATGAATAAAAATCTAATCTTTAATTTGAAAATTGAGCAACATGGGGATCTTCAAAATCTTGAATTTTGGGAGGGTTTACCTTTAGAAATGAGAAATTTAGCTATTGAGCTTCACCAAAGAGAATGTAAGTTGAATGAGACTGTTGCTGTTTGTCATAGTGAACCTGGTGCTTGGTACCCTCCACTTTTTGATACACTTCCATGTCCACCTATTGGTTATGGTCATTTTAAGGCTGTAGTTGGAAGGACCATGTTTGAGACTGATAGAGTTAATGATGAACATGTGAAAAGGTGTAATCTTTTGGATTTTGTTTGGGTTCCTACTGATTTTCATGTGAAAACTTTTACTGAAAGTGGGGTTGATCCATTGAAAATTGTCAAGATTGTTCAGCCTGTTGATCTTGATTTTTTTGATCCAGTTAAGTATGAGTCATTAGATTTTGGGCCAATAGGGAATTTAGTGATGTGGTCATCTTTAAATGGATTAGATTTGGGGAAAAAGTTTGTGTTCTTGAGTATATTCAAATGGGAATATAGGAAAGGATGGGATGTTTTGTTGAGGTCTTACTTAAAGGAGTTCTCTGGAGGTGATGATGTTGTTTTGTATCTGTTAACGAATCCGTATCATTCTGATAGGGATTTTGGTAACAAGATTGTTGAATATGTGGAGAAATCCGATTTGGAAGAACCGAAAGATGGTTGGGCTCGAGTATATGTAATTGACGAACACATAGCTCAGGTTGATATGCCTAGGCTATACAAGGCTGCTAATGCATTTGTGCTGCCATCTAGAGGTGAAGGCTGGGGTAGGCCTATTGTGGAGGCAATGGCAATGACTTTGCCAGTGATTGCCACTAATTGGTCAGGACCAACTGAATTCATGACAGAAGATAATAGCTACCCATTGCCTGTCGATAGCATGAGTGAAGTCACAGAAGGTCCATTTAAGGGGCATTTATGGGCTGAACCTTCGGTTTATAAGCTGCAAATGCTAATGAGGCATGTAACGAGAAATCATGAGGAAGCTAGGGCCAGAGGTAAACAAGCAAGGGATGATATGATGTCTAGGTTTTCTCCTGAGGTTGTTGCTGGCATCGTTAGTGACCATATTGAACGCATTGTTGATTCTACATAATGATTGTTATGTTCTCTTTAGGATCAAGAATAGATTGTACATTTTACTGCAGTAACAGTTTTTTATTCATTGTTTCTTCAATGATTATTAGCTCTGGTAGACTTTGTTTTGGTATTCGTATGCATAAATTGAAGAACAGTTTTCCTTAATAGATTGAGACGACAAAGTTCTGGAGTGAAAAGAAAGGTCAATGTATATCCCGAGAAGCCGTTAAGCGGATAGCCTTATCAATAACTCTTATATGTTCTTAAATGGAGTTGCAGTTAATGAGATACATTTCTTTGCTGAAACAGAACTGTGTTGGTAATCCAGTTGTCCTCCGTGATGAATATCAACAACAAATGTCTACGTTAAAGCTTAAAGTTATATCGTTTGTTGTGCAGTGGATTGTTGGTCAGGACTTTGGAGTAGTATCAGACGAAAGATATTTCACCAATGGACTGCAAGTATCAACTAGGGGAGGAGGTAACAGCATTAAGGGCAAGCTTAATCACATCCAACATCAATGGACCACGAACATCAACTACAGAAGGAGGTACGTCACTGAACCTCCACCCTTGTTTGCTTCATTCACTACATGAGCAATTTATTGCCTGTTTAGTTTATATGTCAGTACAATGAGTTTGAACAGATGAACTGCCAATGTCAAAGATACAAATTAAATAGTGAATTTAAAGAAAATGTCAAAGCTAGTTGAGTTGATGATACAAATTTTCAAGCCAGTTAAGAATGTCTTGCTTTGATTCAGAGAGATACTCTTTCTCTTGTTTCAGAGTTCCTGCTGCCTGTGATGATTTTTTCTTAGATATACTTGCATTGTTGTCAATGGTCTATTCAACACGACCTCTCTACCTCTGAAGGTAGGGGTAAGGTTTGCATTCCTATGCATTTTCACAGCATTTTTTCCAAAGAGAAGATATAGTTTTTGTCACCACAATAATTAAACAAAAGCTGAATAAATTTACAGCCAAGAAACTTTTATTTATGAAACATTAGGAACAGCATAAGGGAAGACCACGCTCTATACCAACCTAAGAAAAGGGGAAGAAAAGCACAAAGAAAACTGCCTAGCTAGTTCTTGTTTTTAATCTTGTCTTTCTGTATCCTGCTCTAGAGATTTCACCACTTCAGCTTGGCTGGAAAATACTGTAATCAAAATGTTTTTTGTATTTCAGTTAAGCAGAACAAAAGGATTATATAGAACGGACATGATCACTGAGGATTCATGTCATTGGATCCAAATTAGGAAATGAAATTTACCTTCTCAATGAGGGACATGTAGTAAGGTTTCACTTTCTCCACATCAATCCCAACATTGCTCTTGCTATACAGATCATATTTGCTGTCAATCACAATCATACAATATTCAGTCAAACCATCTCCTCAACGGTTAATTCTGAGGTCATAAAGTAAAATAAACCAAAGAGCAAGCAAAGGGGGAGCTCGGTGCACTAAGCATTCCTTATTCACACAGGGTTAAAGAAAAATGAAACCCCTAAAGAGTGTGACGTAGACAGCCTACCCCCATGACATATACATCACAAGGAGACAACTTCATTGTTGCTCCGAGCTCCCCTTCAAACCAAGAAGCAAGCAATTTGGAAAAAACAAACTTACCTGAAGATTTGAAGCCATTTCAGGTTTTCACGATCCTCCTCGTTCATCAAGTGTGTATATGCCCCTGACTTGTGCAGAGCTGCACAACAGCAGTTCAAGATTAGCAGTAATGTTCAAGGTATGTTATTGAAAACGATAAAATGAGTTCATTATGTATTGCTTACGATAGAAGGAATGATATCGGATGATGAACAATGCAGCAGAAGGAAGAGTGGTTTTGTTTCCCTTAGCCACCTGCATAATTACAAACATTATGTTAAGTCGGATACAAGTCTCCTCTTATTCTGACCATGTTGGTAAGGTTTTTTGATTCTAAGGTGCATACCAAGTACATGTAATCATCATGGCCCCAAGACATCACCACATTATTAAGCCCACATCCTTCAGAATATACTCCATATTTTGTGTTGTAAGCAGGATTTTTGTAATCAGGATTGTCCTTCAATTGCTGCAGAATAGACAATTGAGTAATAAGAAAGAATGAAACTTTATAACAACATACCCACTGTAACCCGTTGAGCGAGTCCAATGGACCCTCGCTTCAATAAAGCTAGAAGACAAACTTTAGGAGGGAAAAAACAGAACTCAAGAAGAGATTACAAAAACCTCATAATGCACAATTGATTCATCAAAAGCACAACCAAGAGGGAATGTGTCGCCTGTAAAATGTACAAAAATGTATTTAATCTTAAAGAGATACAAACAATAATACACCCAGTAGAATTTCACAAGTGAGGTCTAGGAAGGGTAAAATATACGCAGATCTTACTACTACTTCACAGAGGTAGAGAGGTTATTTCCTAGAAATCCTTGTCTCAAAAACTCATAAGCAGATTAAATTACAATAACAACATTACCCCAATGTCTGAGAGGATCCCGCCCATTGCGGGGTATGGGAGGGTCGGATGTACGCAGCCTAACCCCTATGTTTAAAAACATAGCACGACTATTTCCGGATGACCCATGATGAGCGTCGAAAGTTGCATTGACTAACTGCTACTTTACAATTGAAAGAAGCGCAGACAGTTTAAAGAGCCATTTTACTTTATTCCATCATTCCCAAAGTCAAAAAATAGTGAACCTTTGGCTCCATAAGCAGATTAAACTAGACATAAGAAAAAAGAAGAACGATGAAACTCTTACCAACAACAGCCCACTGAGGAAGCCCTCCAAAGCTAGGAAGCAGAAGCACTTTACCAAGATCTGCAACATTTTAGGGAAGACATTACTTCTTTTAAATGACTATAAATTTTTAATTAATTTTTTCTTGTAACAAACCATGAATAAGTCCAGTCAAGTGCAACCAATCTTCATTAGGATAATCCTTCCTAATAGCTTCAGCAGTTTGCAACAAATGCTGAATTTGTGGTTCATCCAAATCAGGATCACTATCATCCACAACTTCATTCAAAAGTTCACAACATTCCCATATACTCATCTCAACTTTATTCAACTTTCCATATCCTTCCCTCATCTTTTTCACCTGTTTAAAATATATTCAAAATCAATATGCAGATTTTCTACCATAGACATGAAGAAAATCTACTACTTACAAAATCATATGTTTGGTTAATGTGGCTCTGGCGATACAGCTCTTCTACGATCTTTTTTCGTTCAGTCTCTGCACTATAATCCCTGCATTGATAATTAATTAACGTTAGAATAAGTTGTATATATACAATATTATATATTTTCTTGATTGATAAAATAACCTGAATGAATTGCCAAATGCATTCTTGTTAGGAACAACAAATACACCATCAGAATTTGCCTTTTTGTTTTCCAATCCTGCTCATAACAAGATCAACAACATAAATATTAAATTTTTATTTTACAAATACTTTATCACACATAAATCGTAAAACTATTTTTTGTGACAAAAAATTAACTCAATGATACTTACATATATTACGATTTATCTTATGTATTCAATACCTTATTTCAGATTCATGTTGCGTTGGGCTCATTTTGTGGGGGAAACACTCTATCAAGCATATGTACAAATTATAAACTTTCCAACATAATAATATTAAAGGGATAGAATTATGAAAAAAATCATAAAATTCAAATGTTGGTAGGGTTATTGACATATGAAAAAGAATAAAACTTTTACTAGTATAAACTAGCAGATTCTTAATAAAAAATTTCAAGTTCGAACATCAAATCACATAACAACATATATAGTGAAATTTCACCAGTACTACTTCATAGAGATAGAAGACGATTTATGAAACACACTCAATTCAAATATATCAGTCCAAACACAGAAAAAATAATAATAATAAACAGAAAAAAAAATACCATGCACAGTTTGGGCAATGAGGGACGTCATGTTTGACTTGAGTAAAAAAGCACAATTTTATTTTATTTTTTTAACAAAGAGATATAATATATGAGAATTTGCTTGATTTATTTTATAAAAACTTTGAGGATAAAAGGGTTTTTATAGTGAAACAAGTCAGTCCTTTTTTGGTAAAAATAAAATTAGTACAAGGAAATATGACTCATCTTTGTGTGGATAATTAAAAAAAAAGATATACATAATGAGTCATGCCAATGTAAGTTTCTTCTTTTAACAATTGGAAGTAAATCTTTTACTCCAATAATTAATGGAAATGAAATAAATGTGGGAGTTTTCACAATTAATTTGGTGACTCACCCTTATGTTGCCTACCAAGAATTTGGTGAAGGTTTACTTGTATTATATTTATCTTGATTAACTTTCCAAATTAATGTTGATGAATCTATCTTATCTCTAAAACCTTTGGTTTTCTAATTTTTTTTGGATTATTTCAAATATATATATATACAATAAATACTTGGATTTGATTGTGTCGTAGCTTTATATATAATTCTATAATTCAGATTAAGTTTATTGTTGGATGAATTGCATTACTGATATTGATCTCCCAAAAAAAGATAGTAGGTACAGCTAGGCGTTAAACAACCAATTATCGTACTGTAAAAATACTATAATTAATTTATAATAAATATATTCCTCTTTTATTTACATAAAAAAAAGCACAAAATTGTAGAAAATATACATGACTATATATACAATATAATTTGCAAAAAGTCATAGAAAATATACATTAACTATATAATATAGATTACTTGTATATGCGCTATATATTGAATATATATTACGATACACTCAAAAATTGAATACATCTTAACTATACATAAAATATACATTGATATATATACTTATACAATGAATGAATTTTTTTTGGTATATATTTTGACTGAACGGTCATGCAATGTAAGTGTCCTTTTTTTTTTTTTTTTTAATATGGCATAA
>JAOTQJ010000007.1:1692837-1709511 GCA_025642045.1 Solanum sejunctum
CTTATACATAAATTATATACTAAATATAAATTATGATACACTCAAAAATTAAATACATCTTGACTATACATAAAATGTACATTGATTATACATACTTATACAATGAATGGACTTTTTTTGGTAAATATTTTGGTTGAACGGTCATGCAATGTAATTGTCCTTTTTTTTCAATATGGCATAATAGATGGATAGATATTTAAATATTGGCTTTGAATGATGGTTAAATGAACACTACGATTTATAAAATGATCATTTGTACATCTTATCAATTCGTCTTTCACTATTTCAATTGAACACTTCAACTTAACTCATTTAGATATTTTTAAAATTTATATGTTACGTCAGGCAAAATGTGCACGAGATATAATAAAAAATGAGTTGAGATACTGATTATTCATTTTTACTTATCGACAGATCCAAATTAAAATATCTAATAATGTATTCTGCCCTTTTCTAAAATCTAATCCGACCAATGTTCAATGTTCATTCATTAATTAAACGTTTCTTACCCTAATGTGCTTGTTAATTATGACTTAGTGATAACAATGAATGTGAAGATAAGTGTGTATTTATTGGATTAATTTAAATATTTTTCCTATAACAAAATTAATTAGGATGACTATTCCTAATTATGTAATTCATGTCTATCCTTCTTTTAGAGTGCATGTATTCTACATTTATTATATTTACATTAATAACTTACACAAAAACTCCATTTATAGATTGGTATTTTGATTTCTTTAATTATCCAAAAACATGTGAGATCATTAGATCAACATTAATATTTTGGATTCTTATGGAAAAAAAATTAATCAAATGAAAATAGCTGAAAATTATTTTCACCTCTACTTTCTTTTAAGGATAAAACTTTTTCCACAAATATGTTATAAATACGTTATATTATGGATGTACATTACACTTTCGATAAGTTTTCAATTGGATAAGTTTTGCATCACAATTTTTGTATTTTTAAAAATAGAAAAAGTCAATTAAGTTCATTTATATATCAATGTAAAGTTGAATAATACTATTGATATTTTTTTGTATATTTGTTTGATCTATTTACGTTATAGTCTTTATTTTTACAACACATTATTAACACGAGTCTCTGTCACCCTTAAAAAAATAAAGTACCAAAGCTAAGAACTTGCTTTTCTTAATTAATGACAAATCTTTCTACATTTGAATTTCTTGCACTAGATATATCAAGTTAGATGTTGGATGTTGAAATTCATCGATCTGGCAAACACAGGATCGTGTCAAGATAATAATATTTCTTCGTCATCATCTTGATAAGGGCTTTAAATAGGAGATCTACATATCAAAGATCCTTTTCTAATGTGGAGTAATTTGAAAGATAAATATGACCACTTGAAAATGACCATGCTGCCGTAGACACATTATGTGCGCAATGGAGTTTAAAAAATAATCTAAATTAATTTCACGTCTTATTGCTGAATAAGATAATGATACGTACAAATTTTCACCAATAGTGGCTCCGACCGCGATCATGGCTGTTGTCAGGAAATAAATTTTAATTATGTGATCATGTAATTCTCTCTTACTATATATGCAATGCCAATATATTTACCCTTGAGATCACATTCAACTTCTTTGCAGCTTTTGTAATTTTAAGCTCCAGATGTTCTGTAAGTTAAATATTTATAACATAAACTTATTGTATCAAGTAATGACCAGTAACAAAGTAAAAATACATTTCAGTATAGTAGATGAGGGAAACAACAACATACCCAGTGGAATCCACAAGTGGAGTCTGGAGAGGGTAACAAAATTTCTTTTTTCTATAAAAGTACATAAAGGGTAGACGAGGTTACAGCATAATCAACAATTGTAGACGGTAGAAAAAGTTGACAAATTTATTTCACCAAAACCAGCTATGCTGTTAGCCCCTTGCAAATATCATATTGAAATTCCTGCCAAATTTTAGAAACATAAAGATATATGACGAGAAACGTACAAAATATGATCTTCTGAATCAAGTGATTAAGTCTTTCATTGAGCTGTTAATTGAAGAAAATAAACGAGAGACTACGACTAATACAACTCAATCCCAAACAAGCTTGGATCAGCTAAATGAATCCTCCAAAAGTCGCGTAAGAATGTAAACAAATTACTGCCCACACAGAGAGAGTTTCACGCAAACGGTTCATATCAAAGGGATATAGTATTCATAGGTCTTGAACCTGAATGGTTCAAGCTTTGACGATGAAGACAGAATGATGAGTTATACAAAAATTAGTTTACAGAATGGCATTGGAACAGTGGATTTCTTATAAAGAAAGGGTTTTAGATTAACGGACCTCTTGAACTTCGAACTTCAGAAATGACTAGTTTCACTACTGGAAATGTTGCGAGAAAACAGATAGAACTTCCTTGTAAACGGGCTTCTTGAAATCCACTGCCTGTAGACAAGATTTTTGGATAAAAGTCAAAACAATAGGAATGAAAGCTTTAATTCATATTAGGACAAACTTCAAAGGTCAAAATGGTTTACTCACTAGTTCAATAACTTGCTCAGGTGATATCCATGACCATTCTCCAAACTCGGCCTTCTCTGTTCCATCACCCAGAAGGTTGATTTCTTCATCCTCTCCAGTGAACTTAAATAGGTACCTAAAATTTTTTCCACGTATTTCAGTACCATTCAAAATTGGGAAACAGTGGAGACCAAAAGGAAAAAAAATCGGAGGCTCAAAAGAGCAATAACTAAGGAATTGAAACTTTATAGCACGGTGTCCACGAATCCTCCTGTGCACCAAAACCAAGTGTAGCAATCAGTCTCCCACTGACTGTTTATCAAGGAAGCAAAGTATACAGTTTCAAGTATATTTTGCTGATTTAGATGCACCTACCACTTCTGTGCTTGACCTTTCCAGTCAGATCCCCATTGATGCCTTAGCTTTTCTCTAACGTCTGGAGGGAAATCATACGTTACCCAATGTGGAACCTACATCAGATTCAGAACATCAATAACCAACCTATTGACACGTCCCGCCTAAATTCTATGCTACTCAAAACAGGAGATCACATCTAATTCGAAAAAAGGATCTTGTAGACTCGGGTTTCTTTTAACTTTTGGGTTACCAACTTTAAACTGTGGGAACTCCCATCACAACCCAACAAGCAAAGTCTTAAATATCCATGCCATTTTGTGAGCTGATTAAAGCTCTTTATTCCTAGCCTGCCTCGAATGGAAGGACCAAAGAAATAAGACGCGATAAATTCAAGATGATAGCAGGATCTACTTTTTATACCTCAGCAACAATTTCTGCTGAAGTAACCCCAGTTTCCTCTCTTAATTCCCTGATGGCAGCATTTCTTGGATCTTCATTCTCATCCACTCCACCCTGATTCAAAAACCTCAGATATGTTAATTCTATTTTTTGTAATTGAAGACATCAAGATTTCAGAAAAGTTACGCAGTTTTAACTTTTCCTTTTATTCTAATTTTACAGCAAAAGAAACACCAAACTTTGAATCTGAGAAAAACTAACGTCTTGAGAGAGCATGCAAATATTGTCAAATGAAGGGAAGTGCATATGAAGCTTTATAGGAATGTCAAACCAGATCTGAAACTTGAGATCGTAACAACAACAACGACATATCCAACGCAATCCCATTAGTGGGATCTAGGGAGGGTAGAGCGTACACAGACCTTACCCTTTACCTCCTAGATATAAAAAGGCTATTTTGACAGACCCTTGGCTTAAAATAAAGCATTTCCAAGAAATTTGAAAAGGAGAATACAGAAATAAAAGCAGTAACAACAATGAAATAATGTGAAATAGGAGCAGGTCACAACATACTGCAGAAAGAACATAATGACAACAAAATAATATGATAACCAAAATACGAAAGATAATCAAAATCAAAGAACAGCAAACTATGAAAATAGTGTTAATAGCAACAGTGATAAGAAGGACAAGTACTACCACCAATCAGATTCAGCAGGAAAGTGAAAGAACGCGCAACTACTCGTTAACCTTCTTTCCTAATCCACAACCTCAAAAAGCTCATATCTAAGGTAATGTTCTTGTAAGCTCAAGATACGTCATGTTCTATCTAATCACCTTTCCCAATACTTCTTTGACTTGCTTCAACCTCTCCTAATGCCCGTCATTTCCAAATGTCAACCTCTTACACCTCCTCACTAAAGCATCTACACTTCTCTTTATTTTCCCAAACCATCTCAGTCTCACTTCTATCGTCTTATCTACCACCAAGGTGACTCCTACCTTGTCCTGAATATTCAAACAAAAGCTAATTATTGCTCTTATACAGGTCGAACCATCTATGGAGTATTAGGCATTAAAATTTGGATATTTCTAGACAAGAAATAATTTTACTACCTTGACTAATTTCAATGGAAAACCTTTATGAAATAATCAATCCTTTATAGGCACTCATGCAGATTGGAACCCTGAATACAGTGTTCCAGGTTTGAGATGCTAACATACACCAGTACATTCCAATCTGCTCTCTTATGACTTAGCTCTGAAGACGATTTCCTTGCCCCATCCACCCACCCCTAACCAGGGGCGAAAGGGTGTTCATCCAAACTTCCTTAGCAAAACATTACACTGTATATATAGTCATTTTTCTATTATTTTATAATGCATAAACATAAAATTTGAACCCCTAAATACAAGGCTCAAGGTTTACTTTAGGGTTTTATTTTGCAAACCCCTAAATGAAAATTCTAGATCCGCCATGCTCCTTACAACCATAAGTGAATATGCTCAAATATCAGGCATTCAGCAATTGAAACAAAAAGAAGGAACAGGAAACCAATTGAAATCTACATTACTTACCTGCGGCATTTGCCAAGCGCTAGGTATATCAAGCCTTGAAGCAGCAAAAATCTGCAGAATTTTGATTTGTAAAGTGAAATTAAATAAAGAACATAAACGGATTACTCAATAAGAAGGAAAAAAAAAAGAACCTTTTTATTAGAAGGGTTCATTAGACAAATGCCCACGTTTCTTCTATAACCTTCAGGTTGGTTCTCCATAGTTGACGGCGGCTGCGACGGCGGTGAAACAAAGGAGGCTGTTTTGAGGCGTCTACGGGGTAGAACGAGTGGCAAAGCGGTAATTTGGTGGGATTTGGGAGGGCAGAATGGGGAAGGAATTGAGGTGTTGAGAGGGACGAGCTGCAATGAAAGACGAGGAAGTGGAAAGTTAGAGACGATGGATCGACAAAGTAAAGCCATTAACATAAGACAAAACTTTTCTACCAACATTTAAACATTCAAGGTGTTTTTGTAGGACGAAAAATGTTTTTCTACCAAAAAAAACAAATATTGACTCAAAAATATTTAATTATAATTTGGACAAATATTATGAACTCGATGTTCCAATCCAATGCATGACCCAACCTTTGGTTTAACATCCACCGTGGATCCAACTCCAACATTGAATTGAGACATGACATCAGTTTTGACCTAGGTTCAGACTATAATCGTAATTCAAGATTTCATCTCAAGATCTAATTCAATCCTATCTCAACATGAGATTCAATCCCAACCTTAAAATCTAGCTTAAGACCCTGACATTGAGTCAAAGATAAGGTTAACATGTTGTACTGATTTAGGATAGGGTAAGATTGGGTCACGAGTCGACGTAAGGTTTGGAATCAGAATAAGGTTGAGTCTTGTGGAAGGCGAGTCTTGAATTGGGCAATTCTAGGTCGAGACCAAAGTCAGTTGTGTGAAGGGGTGGTTCACATTACGAGGGGCTAGGGTTCGGAGTGGTTGGTTGGATTATATATGTTGTAACGATCTTATATAAAAATATGTAATAGTGTATAAAAGGTATTTATAGACAAAAACATGTATTTATATACAAAAACATAGGCTAAATTTGGGTAATAAACTCAAATTATGGTATAAATTATTTTTAAGAAAATTACACAAAATAGACCTAATGTGAAATTATTTATCCTTAATGAATCCAATTCAAACTATTTATCCTTAATGAACTCATGATCTAAATTATTTACTTTCTTACCTCACGTTCCCCTTTTCATTTCACTTATGACATCATGCTGACATCAACATAACATCTACGTGAATATTAAGAAATAATTTTCTGTGATACTCTGACGATTATACATATACCAATACTGGTATCATATCAAATGAGCTCAATATTCTGTGATACTATGACAGTATCTTATTGGTATCATATAAGATTGTGTTTTTTAAGAAATAATTATAAAAAATAATTAAACTCTAAATTAGTAAAAAATATATTCATTGTGATACTCCGACAGTATATTGATACCATATCGATATCATATAGGACTAGAGCTTAGTTCTCTGTGATATTCCATTGGTATACTGATACTCTATCAGTATCATATAGTTTTGAGTTATTTTGTAAAGAAATAGAACGAAAGAGAAAATTATTAATGTCACAAAATTATTTATTAAACTCTAAATTTGTTGAAAATATATTCTTATGATACTTTCGTCGACAAATTGATCGATATCTTATCGGTATCATATAATTTTAAGCTTTTTTTTTAATAAATAAAATAATTAAGAGAAAATTATTAACGTCACAAACTTATTTATTAAATTCTAAATTAATAGAAAATATATTTTTTGATACTCTATCGGTATATTGATACTATATCCGTATCATACAAGACTGAGTTTAATCTTCTGTGATACTATATTGGTGTAGGTATACCCTATTGATATATCATACAAGGTGAGCACTAATATCAGCATGATGGCAGTATATGAATTTTAATAGTAAAAAGATATAAATATAAAAAGATATATAGATATACATAGTTTGTTTCAAAGGGGCATAAAGTTAGTTTTCTCATAATTTTTCCAACATAGGGTGTGATGTTTTCTTAATTTTTTTGGTAGTCAAATTAGTTTATATACACTCTTTGAAGTAATATATATATTGATGTACTACTAGTTTAATAAATAATTGAGAACCATATGTGATATTATCAGAGGTGGTTTGACAAGCCTAATATAATGACCCGTGAAGTCATTTTGAGAATTAGAGCATTTTATTCTACAAATTATTCATCCCATATAAGTTTAAAAGGGGTATCTTGGACTATTCAATAATTTTTGTTATTTAGCTAAGAGTAATTTTAAATAATTAATTTACTTTACGGGCTAAAGTGAATATTTATTTAAAAATTTGTACTATTTATCTTATATTTATTAAAAATAAGTAGTAGAATTCTTTTCGCTTTTAGTATATAATTAGATTTAAATAAAAAAAATTAGAAAAAAAGAAAGAAGGGCAGAAAACCTAACATAGACTAACAAGAAAGCTTAGAAAGTTATTGCGGCGTTAACTGGGAGCAAAACATTTTCCAAGTAAGATAAACATATATGTATAATTAAGCTCCTATCATTGTAAGAGATGTGAATATTTTCCTTAATATTTATAGAAACAGTTGAATAAGAAATGGTAATAGGTCCCAGTGAGAATATTGACTAGTTAAGGAAAAAGTTATTATTATCATATATGTATCATATAATTACTTAGTGGAAAGAAAGAGAACTAGTAAATTTAGTGGTAAGACATATTAGTAAATTAACATATTTTGTAATATAGTGGGTGGCGGGTGACTGTTCTATTGACAATTATTGTGTGTACATGTGTTAATATACATAGTGGCAGTAACATATATTCTTTTTATGGAGCATAAGTGGTAGAAACATATGTTATACATACATAACGTATGCGTTAGAAGTCTCACTAAGAAAATTGTTATCCCTGTAAGTAACACACAATTTTCTTGTTTATAATTCAACTTCGTTATATAGAAATAGATAATTAGGGGTGTTGCATCATACGGAATGTTATTAGAGTTATGATAATTGGAGAAATTGAAACTTAACTCTAGACTTGAAATTTTAAGAATTGACTATAGAATTAGTTAGCTTGGGTTTAAGCTACACGTATAGTAAGACGAGTATTGTTAATTTTGAAATCTTATTGTGGTAATTTAATTAACTAGATTGTGGTGTTACGGATTTCATTCGAAAGAGGAAGGCTCAAGTGTTTGATTGACCGCGATTTGACTAAGGCAAGTGAATTTCTTAACTTTTATTAAGTAAATAGAATTTTGTGCTTCTTGTGTAAGGTGTTGAGCTAGTGTTGATGTTGTACCAAACTATGTTGTTGTGAATTGTGTGTAAACATGCCTATTTCCATTGACTTTTGTAACAAGTATTCTGTGGACTAAAAAAGAATGAGAATTAAAGAGGATGTACCATATTCGAGGGATGTGTCGCACATCACGACGGATACTATGATTCGAGGGTCGTGTCGCATGCCGCGACTGATATTATTATTCGAGGGTCGTGTCACACGTCGCGACGGATACTATGATTCGAGGGACGTGTCGCACGCCTCGACGGATACTATGATTCGAGGGTCATGTCACATACCGCGACAGATGCATGGACTAGAAGTACCCCATGGGTCCCGGACTGTGAGACAACGGGTGTATATCACTAGAATAGACATGAATTATTTTATGTGACATTATATTGCATTACACCTCATCATCATTTATAAACGTGTGAGTGCTTTTTGTAAAACTTGTGATAGATGCACTTGATCCCTGTTGTTGATATATAATAGTTGATGCGGTTATTGAGCTATATGTTATATACATTGTGAATTGTCATGGTGGACTGATTTTATGCAAGTTATAGTTGTGGGATTTTGGTTGGAGTGTTGGGGGGTACCTGTATTCTATTTTAATTAATTTTGTGTTTAGTAGTTCACTTGCTGAGTACCGTGTATTTGGTACTCATCCTTTGCTACAATAATTTTGTAGGTTACGAAGCCAAATTATCGTGATACTCTCTACTTTCCTTGTCTGAGGCTTCCTGTGGAGATTATGAGAGGTAGTTGTTTGCCATCCCAGCTGATTTCTTACTCCTATTTATGATTTTGTTCTATTCTAGATACAATATCATTTGATACTTGTGTTTCCTTTTGAATCTATTGTAATACATTAGAAGCTTGTGCACTTGACAACTAGATTTTGGAGGATTTTCATTAAGTTAACTTATCATCCGCAACTGAACTTTTATTTTTTATTAAAATTCTGCATTTTAACGTTATAGTTGGGTTGTAGGTTGACTTGTCTTAGTGGGAGAATACGAGTTCCATCACACCCATTTTTAGTTCGTGACACCTAAACAGAGGCAGTTACTTCCTGCCTAAGGGGCGTCATTTTTTTTTCAAGTAATAATAGCTTATAGATATTTTTTAAAAAAGAAAAAATTAAGTATTATTTGTAAAAAAAATATAAACTTTTTATATAAGGGAAAAAATTATTAGAAATTTGACAAATTTAGAATATTATTTTCAGGGCTATCTCAACAAATTTGGGAGTCTAAGCCAAACTTTATAAAGAAGCCTTATTTTGTTTTTAGTTATTTATATATATAAATTAAATAATTATGATGTACTATTTACTGCAAATTGTAATCCTACAAATGAGTTCTAAAGAAGTAGCATATACGTGAACATTATGAAGTAAAAATGTAAATTTCAATGAAAAATATATAATATAAAGTCAAAATGATAAAATTTAACTAAAAATTTTAAAAGTTTATAAATGATATCAAAATAGTATTGCGCTAAATTTGATAAGTTGATATAGTGATATTAAAAAAGTGTTGATTAGTTTTAGCGCTTCAAATTTGATAAAGATAGCAAAAAATAAGTTTGATGTTTTATAAATACACAGTAATGGAATTTGCATAATGTAGAAAATTTAATTGTTGAAAGACTTTAGAATATTCAATAATGATAAAATAAAACTTGTGAAATAGGAAATAAAAAATAAATATAAGAATAATAATATTGGTTTGTAATAATCGTCAAAATTTAATGAGACAACAAAATAGATAGTCACATAGAAAATATGCTACAATTAACTAAACATTATTCATTTTTGCAATTATTACAATGATTCCTATATTAAATAAGGTAAAAAAATAATTATATTTTCTATACATATACACACTTTGGGGAGAAAATGGGAGGGCCAAAAAATTGATGTCTCAAGTGAGCGTCGATTCGTTTACTTCTCCGCAGAAATCCATTTGAAATTTGCTGGAGCCTTGTTTACTATTTTTAGTAGTACGTTTTCTGTTTTCAGTAAAGTTCTATTTTATTAGTACTTTAATATTGTTTTGCAGAATAAATGTTTTTAGTATAGTTTTTATCTCCATTTATTCTGGAACTGAAAATGGCCAAACGATAAAACGCCAAATGATCCTTTTATCTCCATTTAGTATAGTGTTTTAGGAGCCTCGTTCACTGTTTTTAGCCTGCACATTAATGTTGTTTTTAGTAAAGTTCTATCCTATTAGCACGTTTTGCAGAACAGAACTTCGCACGTTTACTGTTCAGTTTGCAAATGCCCTGATAAAAACTTTTTACTAATAAGCTTGTTCACTATTTTCAGAGCACGAAATTGTTTTGCAGCAGATGTTGAGCGAACATGTTTTAAAAAGGGCGGGGCGGGTAAAATCTTTGCGGGTTTATGTGGGTCTTGCCCCGCACCCATCCCATTGTCATTTCTACCGAGCAGTTTCTTTCCCTTTCCTCTTTTTTCTTTCTAGATTAATTAATTCTAAAAGTTTTTATTTATGTATTCTAAAATACATGGACTGATGGTTTAAATTTTAATTAAAATACCATTTAGTCCAATTACATCAATTATCTAGATTTACCATAAACTAAGTAATCATAGTTATTGAATAGTTTAAATTTCCATTTAAAATTTTATGGGATAAATCTTTTAAGAAATCAAGAAGATTAATTCTCAAAATGGTCTATCGTACCATTTCCATTCCAAAATTTTGAAATTCTGTACTAACCCACGAGGCTTCTAATGTTCAACCTTAACCTGTTGGCAATTGGGACACTAGGAAACAAACTCAGTGATGTCTTTCTTCATCCCATTCCACCAATAGACTTACCTCGAGTCGTGGTACATCTTGGTGGAGCCAGGATGAATGACATACCTCGTACTATGAGCTTCAGCCATGATTCTGTCTCGAACACCATTAACATCAGGTACACATAATTTTCCTTGATATCTCAGCACCCCATCTCCCCCTTTAGAGAAAACCATCACCTTCTGCTTATGGACTGCTTCCTTCAACTAGAGTAAGATAGGGTCTTAGTCTTGCTTCTCCTTTCACCTCAGACAATAAGAATGAGCAGATCCATTCTGAACATTGACCCCGCCTTCACTGTTCTCCTCATACTGCACCCCAAATTGAGCCAACCTATACACCTCCTTGGCTAATTTCTCTTCCCCTCCTCCACATGGGTAGTGGTACCCATAGACATCCTGCTAAGAGCATCAGCAACAACGTTAGCTTTACCTTGGTGGTAGAGAATGCTCATATCATAATCCTTGAGCAACTCTAGCCACCTCTTCTGCCATAGGTTGAGCTCTTTTTGACTAAACATGTACTGCAAGCTCTTGTGATCTGTGAACACATCCACGTGCACTCCATATAGATAATGACGCCAGATCTTAAGTACGAATACCACAGTGGCCAACTCTAGATCATTGGTTGGATAATTTTTCTCGTGAATCTTAAGCTGTTTGGAAGAATATGTTATCACATTCCCTCTCTGTATAAGCACACACCCCAACCCAACTCGGGATGTGTCACAGTAAATTACAAAGTCATCCGTCCCATCTGGTAATGTCAACACTGGTGCTGCAGTCAATCTAGTCTTCAACTCTTGAAAGCTCTTCTCACATGCCTCAGACCACTGAAAATTGGCCTTTTTCTGAGTCAGCTTTGTCAACGGGGCTGATAAAGAGGAGAAGCCCTCCACAAATCTGCGGTAATACTCGGCCAAGCCCAAGAAACGTCTTATTTCTGTTGGAGAGATGGGTCTTGGCCATTTCTTAAGAGCCTCAATCTTCTGCGTATCCACCTGAATACCATCTCCTGAAACCACATGGCCTAAGAATGTCACTAACTTGATCCAAAACCCACACTTGGAGAATTTTGCATACAACTCATGATCTTTGGTATTTGCAAAACCAATCTAAGGTGATTTGCATGCTCCTCCTCCGTCCTCGAATAGATCAGAATGTCATTAATATACATGATCACAAGCATATCAAGATATGGTTTGAACACCCTGTTCATCAAGTCCATAAAAGTTGCGGGTGCATTTGTCAACCCGAAGGACATGACCAAGAACTCATAATGCACATACTATGTCCTAAAGGCTGTCTTAGGGATGTCACTCTCTCTCACCTTCAACTGATGGTAACCCGACTTGAGATCTATCTTAGAGAAACAAGTAGCACCCTGAAGTTGGTCGAAGAGGTTATCTATACTGGGAAGAGGATACTCATTCTTTATGGTCATCTTGTTCAACTGTCGGTAGTCTATACACATCCTTAATGACCCATATTTCTTACGCATGAATAGGACAGGAGCACCCCATGGTGAGACACTAGGCCTTATGAAACTTTTCTCTAACAAGTCTTTCAATTGCTCTTTCAGTTCTTTCAACTCTGCGGGGTTCATTCTATTGGGTGGAATTGAGATAGGTTTAGTCTTGGGAAGAACATCAATCCCAAAATCAATCTCCTTATCAAGAGGGACTCCGAGAAGATCATCAGGAAAGACCTTGGGAAACTCATTCACTATCGGGACTGACTTAAAAATGGGAGGACTCAACATCATCACTTCACTCGCACGAGGTGATAGATAGAACCCTTCATTATCAACTTTCTAGCTCTAAGATAGGATATGAATTTGCCCTTAGGGGCCACAAAACTCCCTTTCCACTCTAAGTAAAGCTCATTAGGAAATTGGAACCTAACCATCTGGGACCTACAATCAACAGAAGCTAATCCATGCCCATTATCACATCGAAATCGACCATCTCTAATTCTGTCAAATCAGCTAATGTATCCTCATGATAGATAGACACCACACAATCCCTATAAACTCTTTTAGCTAAGATGAACTCTCCGATAGGAATAGAGACAGAAAAAGGCTCAAGTAAACACTCAGGAAGAATAACAAACTTTCTAGTCATATAAGGAGTTATAAAAGATAAGGTGGCACCCAGATCAATCAATTCATAATAGTCATAAGCAAAAACATAAAGTATACCCGTGACAATATCTATTACGGCCTCCTACTCCTGTCGGCTACCTATAGCATAAAGGTGGTCTGTCCCGCCTCCTGTCCCTGTAGTAGTAGCACCCCTTTGCTTATTACCTGTTGGAGGTGCTGTCGAAGACTGAGCTCTGCCACTCCCCTCACCACACCTCCTCTTCGGGCAATCATAGCTGAAGTGACCAGCTTGACCGCAGGCATAACACATATTCTTGCCAACACGACACTTACCTAGATGAAGCTTGCCACATTTGCTGCAGGGTGGCTTTCCCCTTCTGGCTTGGGTCACACTGGCCTGAGATTGGGCGCCTGGTTTCTGAAATTCTACTGACCATGAGATTTCTGATCATACCTGGTTGATTGCATGGGTGCACTGGCTATAGATGGTGCGGGATGTGATGATCTCTTCTGGAAAAAGGATTTATCACCTCTGTTCTGCCTCTGCGGGTTAGGTTCATGTCCCACTGATCTCGCTTTTCTGCTCAAGTGTTCCTCTCTATCTCTTATCTTATCTTCCTCTGTTTACTGGGCATACATCATTAGTCTGGAGATATCCATCCCAGGAATCAGCAACGCAACCTTGCACTCTTTCTGCACATGCCTAGCCAGGTCTGACAACTTGGTGAACTTAAGGTTATACTCCTTCACCGTCTTCCCTCTTTACTTCAAATTCACTAATTCCTGAGGAAAGATGTGATCAAGAAAGATGGTGTCGAACTCATCCCATGTTGCAGGCTCCGCATTCTCACCTCTACTCCCCTCCCACTGAGTGTACCATACATTGGCTCTGTCCTTCAGTTGGTAGGAAGCAAGCTTAACTCCCTCAATCTCGGTTGCATACATGGCTCTCAGGACCTTGTATATCTCGTCGATGAAGTTTTGTGGGTCTTCCTCTACCTTTGACCTAGTATACACGGGCGGTTTCATCTTCAAGAAGTCCCTAAGCCAAGTTGTAGCTGAGGGCTCCTGTGAACTATAACTCAGAGCCTGAGAACCGTGGATATTCCCATAGGAGGCCACCAACTGAGTATTCCGCTTCAGTAGTGGGTATTGTCTGGGGCTGAGCAGGGGGCGCCTGAAGGACCTCGACAGTCCTAGCGGGGCATTCCTATCTCTTTATCTCAGCCTGCACCGGAGCCTCCGATTGGTTATTCTCAACGATGGGCGCAGTAGCATCCCTTTGAATGGCTGTTCTCTTCGATGGCATTTTCTGTTAACGCAAAACGCATGAGTCAAAAGAAGAAGTTCACAAGTTAACTCTATAGTACGATCTCAAATCATAGAAGAAGGATAACACTTCCTAATGTCCTATTCGCCTCTTGCTTATGAAGTGTGGTGCATAACATACCCATAAATAAGACTTTACTAGACACGACTTCATAGACTCCCTAGGACACTTGAACTCTGGGCTCTCATACCAAGTTTGTCACACCCTGAAAGGGTACCCTAGATGTGACTGACACTCAAAAACTATTGCTAGCCCCCAAGCAGACCCTTAGTCCATTTGCCATCATTCAGTCAACTCATTAGTGGAAAAGAAGTGAAATAACGAGTATAAATTCTATCCTATCAATGGGCTCATACTATCATCATCAGTTTATCATAAAGGAACAAAGTAAATAATAGTTGTCTCAAAACGAGGAATGAAATAAAGAGGGAAAAGAACCCTCAACATTAACATCTCTATCATGTCTAAAGAAGCCTCTATACTATAGTCTAAAAATGATACCATGACAGGCCATGACTACAAATAATAAGTAAAAAGACTGTCTAATAATAAAATTAAATATTCCTCCAAATACTGGGGAGGACTTACCACTGTCAAGAATGAAGAACTCTGAAACCTCAACGATCGGGTTGCTGAAGTCCTCGGTCTACAGTATCTGCATCATAAAACGATATAGCGCTAGAGGGGCGTTAACAATTGGAATGTGTTGTGTGTAAAATGAGCTATGAGAAAGGAAACAATATAGTTTGACATTCATCAATCACTCTGCCTCACCTCAAGTATAAGAAACAAGGCTCTATCACTTCACTAGCTATCAAGGATCACATCCATCTTACTTCGGAGTTCTATCATCATGGTCCTAGCTGGAAGTTTCTATAAGCGACAACCACTACCTATGAGCCAATAGTGATATAACGAAAAGATATCAGTGCCACATCCCTCCAGTATCTTGCCGATGGTAAAGGACGAGTCTGTCAGTGGATCCAGAAGTCTGCTAAGTCCCCTTTCGGGACAAAGGAGACATTCACTTTCGCGGTCGAATCCTCTCCTACTCTGGTGATATAGTTAATGAGCTTGAGTGGGACTCACTCTTATCCATTTTGGTGCTAATACTCCTCCCAGTACTCGACTTGCTCATTAATCTATCAATCCTTCAGGAACACTCATTACCCAACCTCTACGGACAAGATTTTCTATCCAATCTAAGGAAATTATACCCTTTTAACTCTATCATCTATAAGATTCAGCTATCACAATCATCAATACACTTAACTCAGGACTCAAACATTATTCTCAGACTTTCAAGGCTCTAGACAACCCCTAAGTTCATTATTAAGTCGTTTTAGAGAGAAATTGTAAAGATCAAGTCATAATCATATAGCAAGAAATTATATAGTAAAGGTAAACATGATGATCATCAACTCATGGTATATACAATTATAGTTTAAGGAATTTAAAACAAGAAACTTAAAAATAGTGTACAAGAAAGTAAAACAATTATTCAAGAACTTAAAGAATCCTTCCAAGAAACCCTCAAGAAACTCATAATCAAGATTATAGTCATGAAAGATTCGGTGAAGAAATTGGAAGATCTTCTTGGAACCCTTGCTTTCTTGTCTTCTCTTTCTAGTCATCTTGGAACCCTTGTTTTCCTCTCTTCTCTTTGACTAGCGTAGAACTTAGAAATTTTATAGGTTTAAAAACCCTATTTCGTACAAAAATAGGCTTTAAAACAGTCTTAGGGACATTTAAAAAGTGTTGAAAAGGACCACTTTGCCCTTCTCGAATTTAAAATAAAATTCGTCACCAACTTTACACTGGTCTGCGACGTGGACCTATCTCATAGTAGTGTATTTTTGGAAACTAACTTCTCATCGAAAATTAGAGAGAAAACATAAGTGTGGGTGCGTGCGTGCCCTTACTGTCTTGGTTCCGCATCGCGGCTCCGTCGCGTACCCTCACTGTTTCTGGCCCAAATGTGCCATTTCAAAAATTGATCCGGTTTATTTTAAATTGGGTCGAGACCTCTTTCTGACTCGATTTTTCGCGATGAGCGCAAATTCGGTCTCGAATTTTATATCAGAGCTTGGGAAGATACGTTGTGCGCACGATGAAGTTTAGAGGCATTTTCATAATTTTCATGGGGCGTTACAAAAACATCATGATATAAGATTAATATTGACATAATTTGATTTGTGAATTCTTATAATAACAATATTAATAATAAATATGAAATTTGATTTCAATCACA